>JAWNLU010000777.1:0-25432 GCA_035042165.1 Drosophila kuntzei | reverse complement strand
ATTCCTGGTGGACTTATTCAAATGTCAAACATGGAGAGTCAAGGTGCTGCGCGCAAAACAAAAAAAAGAGACTTGAATTTTCAACGCGAGGATATATATATGTGCCGCAACCAACACAATAGCTTCATCATCAGAGCTCATTTTAAATTATTTTATTTTTCTTTATATTTGCACTGTTTGTTTATAGAGCACAGCTGATTTGTCAGAGTGACCATGTACGTTTTTGGTGAATGGTCAAAAATATGCCAGTTTTAGGTAAACATTTCCTTATTATTAGGTGCTTGGTCACACTGTTTTAGTTATATTCCACAAACACACGAAATAATTGTCAAATTCCTGACAAGGAATTTTAAGTCGCTGGAGTCAGGCCTTAAATTGCTTGGATTGCGTCCACTAGGAAATTTTACCCGTGGACCTCAAGTAAAGGTAAATTTTTTCTGCTGCCGATTCAGTTGGCTTGCAGGGCTCGTAGCTGGGACGGCAAGCGAACCAGGATACATGCGTGCTATGAAATACCCTTTACTCACAACATTTTATTACTTAGAATATTTTATATCACTACCGACGGAAGTCGGCGCAAGTGACGAAAGCAGCACGAAGGGTGCGAAAGGCGACTAGCAATATATACACGAAAAATGGAAAATTTGCTATGACTGTCCGATCGGATTGGGTTGTATACCGATCGAAAGGTATGACTTTAACTAACAAAAGTGCATACTAAGACTTTGGTAGCTCACCTGCTTCATGAGATAAGTGGGTGTGAATGCGTGGGGCCAAATTTTAATGATTGCAGCTAGTGGGGCCAAATTTTAATGATTGCAGCTAGTGGTGCCGTTAAAGCCTTTTAGTTAAATTTTATAATTTTTAAAAATTCTTATCAGAAATACGCGTCGAATGATACCACGATCATTCCAATCCGACATTTGGTTAAAAAGATATGTAAATTTGAAATTATTAAGGGTCTTCTCAAAATGAGATGAAAAGTTTGTTTGTCTGTTTGTCTGTTTGGATCAAAGCGCTGAAAAAGCTTAGATTTTTTTATGAGGAATTGTTTCTTATCAGAAATCTAGAAATGTGTGTTTCACGACTTTAGCGGGAAATAGCTAAATACCCGATAAACCCGAATGCCAGACTCTTCCTATCTGAATGATTATGCGTAACATTTGATGTCGTTCGTCACAAAATGGTCTATTAGAAAGGTATTTTGGGTAGGAGAACTTTTAGTACGTCGTTTCTATGACAGCAATGTGACATCATTTGCCGATTTGAACCAATTTTGATCAGTGTATAGAGCACTAAGCTTAGATATTTACTCTGTAACATTGGTTGAGATATCTCGGAAAACAAAAAGTTTTCATCTTAGAAGCTTGAACTAGTTGCTTGGTCACACTATCAATTTTTAATTGTCATTTTCATTTGGTGCATCGTGATGAGAAAATTGCGTTAATAATAGTAGTCGAGGCACGTCTATTCGATATATGACACATAATCGATACTTTTTCTTTTGCCACAATATGTGCCGCAACCAACCCAATAGCTTCATCATCAGAGCTCATTTTAAATTATTTTATTTTTCTTTATATTTGCACTGTTTGTTTATAGAGCATAGCTGATTTGTCAGAGTGGCCAAACACGTTTTTGGTGAATGGTCAAAAATATGCCAGTTTTAGGTAAACATTTCCTTATTATTAGGTGCTTTGTCACACTGTTTTAGTTATGTTCCACAAACACACGAAATAATTGTCAAATTCCTGACAAGGAATTTTAAGTTACTGGAGTCAGGCCTTTAGAGAGAAACTTTCAGTTGTATGGGATCAGTTCTCTATAGGTTATTTGCTTAGTGGTAATATGAAACAAATAGACACTAAGCTATGCATTTGGTGTGTAGATTACCAGCCCAAATTTGATATTGTATATTTTGCGAAAACTTTCATTACTATAACTTGGCGTACACTTTGGCTGAATGTGGAACTGAAAGCTACATAGTTCGCAGAGTACGCTCTATTTAGTTCAGCTCTGTTTGATCGATCACACATGTTTAATATTATATAAGTCTTGCGGTATTTCCGCAAGCTTGTCTTTGCAAGCGCGTAGTTCTAGTTGTATTCGTCGCATCGGTTCACGCTAGAGCTTTTTGGAAAGCTCTTTTCACGCTCTAACACGTGTTTGATTTATTGTTGTTTGTTTTTAGTCGTTCGTGAGTTATAGCGTCGCAAACATGGAGCAAAATAAAGAGAAAATACGGCATATTTTACAGTACTACTACGATAAAGGCAAAAATGCATCTCATGCTGCCAATAAAATTTGTGCAGTTTATGGACCCGATACAGTTTCCATTTCCACCGCACAACGATGGTTTCAACGTTTTCGTTCTGGTGCAGAGGTGATCGAAGATGCGCCACAGTCCGAAAGGCCTGTCGTCGAAAATTGCGATAAAATCGCTGAATTGATCGAAAGAGACCGGCATAGTAGCAGCCGTAGCATCGGCCAAGAGCTGGGCATGAGTCATCAAACCGTTAAAAACCATTTGAAGAAGCTTCGATTCAAAAAGAAGCTCGATGTATGGGTGCCACACGACTTGACGCAAAAAAAACAATTTTGCCCGTATGGATGCATGCGAATCGCTTCTGAATCGCAACAAAATCGACCCGTTTTTGAAGCGGATGGTGACTGGCGATGAAAAGTGGATCACTTACGACAACGTGAAGCGCAAACGGTCGTGGTCGAAAAGCGGTGAAGCTGCCCAGACGGTGGCCAAGCCTGGATTGACGGCCAGGAAGGTTCTTCTGTGTGTTTGGTGGGATTCGCAGGGAATCATCCACTATGAGCTGCTCCCCTATGGCCAAACGCTCAATTTGGACCTGTACTGCCAACAACTGGACCGCTTGAGTGCAGCACTCATACAGAAGAGGCCATCTTTGATCAACAGAGACCGAATTGTCTTCCATCAGGACAACGTCAGGCCACACACATCTTTTGTGACGCGCCAGAAGCTCCGGGAGCTCGGATGGGAGGTTCTTTTGCATCCACCGTATAGTCCGGATCTTGCACCAAGTGATTACCACCTATTTCTGTCCATGGCGAACGAGCTTGGTAGTCGGAAGTTGGCCACAAGAGAAGTTTGACAATAGGGAAGCGAGCTTCTATAAGAGGGGCATTATGAAGTTGGCATCTCGTTGGGAACTCGTCATCGAACAAAACGGCGCATATTTGACTTAAATCGCATTATTATAACCAATTTTGTGAACAATTGAAAATTCAATAAAAAATACCGCAAGACTTTTTTGACAACCTTATATAATTTTAAAGGTCTGGGTAAAGTTCTGTTTTATACCGAACATCTCCAAATCGAATAAAAAAAACTCTAATAGAAGCCAATTTATCAAAAATTTAGAGCCAACAATTAGGGTAAAGTTCTGTTTTATACCAAACATCTCCAAACCAAACAGACGCCGATTTATCATGAATTTAGAGCCAAAAATTAGTTGGGGATCTCAACTAGTTTTTTTATTTTTATTTTAATTTTAAAGTTTCCATATAGTTTCGATAGTATTAACATAGCTAAGAGATATAGAAATGTTAATATTTTGAATAATATTACAAAATAATATTTGAATATGCAAAATATATTGTTTTTATTTAATATTTTTGACAAAAAAAAAAGTATCGATGATATTAAGGTATCGGGGCGATATTAAATTAGTCATGTTATCACTTAAATTATTTGTTTCCTTTATTTGTTTGGATTATTTTATTGCAAATTATGCATTTGTAAGTAGTGTCATAAATTTTGTGGAAAAATATTTTAGCCTCTGTAATTCGCGAAGATAAAAACTGGCGGGATCTCTAAAAACAACGGTTACAAATATCGCACAAAACTATCGCACCCAATTGCTTTCTTTTTTTTCTGTTGGCGCAATGACACATTTTTATTGGAAATGGTTTTTTTTTGTTTTAAAAAAATTTTTTTTGGCAATTATTAAGAATTTAATTTAGATCTAGATTCTTTCGCTATCAGATATAAAAATTATCTTAACCACGGGGCACCATTAAAATTTTATATATTTGTTCTTCGTTTTACACATTATTTCTTTACTAAACATTTTTTTTTTGTACAATCGTATAAGAATTCTTAACACATGTATATTTTTAAAAATGTACAAATCTCAAAAAAGAGTATGAAAAATTTGTAGTGGAAAGAAGATTTTAGATTAACATTTAGATTAAGCATACAAGCATAAACATATATAAAAATTTAAATATAAAAAAAGAACAAAAGTGCTCTATAATTTTATTTTAAATAAAATTTTTTTGAATTCTGCAAAACAAATTATTTCAAGTTCATATCATATGAATGACAAAATTTCATTGAATAATTCAATTCCAACAATTTTTTTTAGAGTAAAACTTCATTTTCACAAAAATAATAAAGCTAATCAAATGAGGTTCATTACAAGCATATACACAAGCCAGTGTTGCCAGAATATAATAGGCTAAGATAGCTAAATTGACGGGAAAAAAATTTCCGGAAAAAACTTAAAGTAAATTAAAGAGCTAAAAAAAAATTGCAAAATCATTTTTTTAAATTGCTAGATTTATAATTTTGAACAATGATTCTTGCTTTACAATTAAAAAGTGCTAAATCTAAAAACTAATAAATACATTTTTATCGATATCACAAAAATGCAAGCCGATAATCACCAAAAACAGCTTATTGCATTTTTTTAGTCTCTAAGTTTTGAAGCTATCCCTGTGGACTAGAGGTTGAAAAACATCGAATTTTGCTAGCCAACATCGATGTTACCGATGTTTTGAAGCAAAAGCATCGATGCATTGAAGTTTTTCAAATAATATTAAAAACAAAATAAGTTTTTATTCTTTAAGAATTTACAATAGAGATCATTTTCGAGATCACAGTTTTGTTACAAAAATAATTAGTATCAGGTAGTATTAAGTATTTAGGAGATCATAGTTTTGGTTTATAAATATATTCGGTTTCAGAACACATCGGCGATCTGAAACAATTTGACCGGCTTCACTACACATTCTGCGTTGCAGGCACGCATATACATATACTTCGTTGTTATCAACTTTAAAACTTTTTCGTCAGTATTCTATAAAAACAAAATAATTAACTTTAGCAAAAACATCGATGTTGAAAATTATACATCACTGTTTGATATTTTCTGAACATCGATGTATTGTCAAGCCTCTACCGTGGACGGCAGTCCATGCTGGTGACGAAAGCGTCACAACGAATGCGAAAGGCGACATGCAATATATACAGAAAGACTGGAAAATTGGTCCCACCGATTAGATCGAGTTGTGTACCGATTGAGAGGAATGGCTTTTACTAAGAAAAGTGCACACTATGACTTTTGGTTACTCGACAGGTTCATGAGATGGGTGGGGCAAAATTAAATTAATTGCAACTGGTGGAGTCGTTGGGGCTTCTTGTCAAAAATTGTTTAATTTTAATTCATCTAATCTTAAAATCATCTCAATCGGAGAACTGGCTAAATATCAAATTTTGGGACGAGCGATATTCAATTTTATATATGAATTATTCTAATTCTAAGTTTATAGGGAAATCGCACTGCACAAAATGTTATTTATAGGTACAAAGAAGCTGAACCTTTGTGCAAAGTGCGGTGGAATGCCAATTTTTTTTTTATTTTTAGAATAATTTGTATTTTCAATTTTATATCGTTCGTCAAAAAATTATCCAATACATTTTTCCAATTCGGAAATTTTGCGGAATGGAAATTATTTGTATTCTATTTTTTTTTTAGCAAGGAAGCAGAACCTTTTTGAACAAAGTGCGGAATGCCAATTTTTAGAATAATTCATATTCAATTCAACTAAGGAATATCGTTCGATACAAAATTAAATTTTAGATATTTTGCGGAATGAAAGAGGTTTTTTTTAATATAAGTCTTGATGATATTTGGTGCCAACTTTTGCAACACATATGTTTCAAGCATTTCCGAATGATGTGGAAAATTTCAACTAAAGCTACAATTGATCCAAATTTTAAAGTAATTTACTGTACTTAGACTGAAATACTGTACTAACTGTCAAATAATTATTTTTGCCGCAAAAGCTAATGTATAAAAAATGAAATTGTAAAAAATGTAATCAGTATTACCAGCTCTGACTGCATTTTATTTTATTCTATAATTTATAATATACAATAATGTGGCCTGAGCAACTGAGGTCTTCTATTTTTATTTTATATTTTCCTATATTTAATTTTGTACATTTTACCAAGTTTTTTATATTGTTGGGGTTGGCTTCTGCAAGGAGTGGGGTAGGGGTAGAGATATTTTAGGGAGGTGTAAATATCTATATATAATATATAAAATTGTTTGTCCTGACTAGAAATGGGCCCCGACCTTTTCGGGCTTCCTGTCCCGCGGACATCAGGGCTTCCTGATGAGCGTCAGAGGGCTCCTGTGGCGTATTGTACTAATTCGCTGAATTCATAAAATTGTTTGCTATCACGAAGGTCGCAGGTTCGAATCCTGCCTCGGGCAGATGGTTTTTATTAAATAATGTTATATTGTCATGTCTTATTAATGTTATATTGATATATACATTAACATTTGATGTTAATGTACATATTTTAATTAACTTTTCAATAAGAGTACTGCAACAAACAATATTGCAATATATCAGCAAATGGTATGGTGGCTCAAAGTCTCCATACTTTGCATTATACTTTTGTCCTTGGGTCGCGAGTTCAGTACTTAGCCTGGCCAACTTTTTTTGTAAACTAAGCTGATTTTAGCTATTTTTCGGGTTCATAATCTAGAATCTTCTTTTGTTTTGGCTCATGCTTACATATGTATGAATGTGTGTGCTTAACAGTTTTTTTTTATAAAGTCGCAGTTATTTAAAAGGTGTGGGTTTGTGAGTGTGGTTGTGTTTATTGGTTGTCTTTTTGGATTAATTGTTTTATAGAAGTGATTGTAGTTGTTCCAGTTGGTGATTATAACTTCTGTTGTATTATTGTTGGCGAGTTTGCTTATATCATTTTTATTGTTGCTGTTGTGCAGGAGTAATGGTTCTAGTGTGGCACTTTTAGATGCAATATTCTCTTGATAATTTCCTCTTATTCCTGCGTGTCCTTATGTCCACAGCAGTTTTAACTTATTGCAATTTGTGGTGATAATTTCAGTTATCATTCGTACTGTTAACTCACTGATTAATTGCCATGTGGAATATTCGCTTCTAATTTTGATGAAGCTGTGTTTATATACTATCTCACTGGGTGTTGTATCTATTTTGTACTTCGTTAATTCTGGCATGACGGATTCATTGTTGCTCTAGCTTTTCTGATTATATGTTGTTGTTTGACTAGTGTTTCTTGTAAAGATGAGTCGGGTTTGTTGGTTATTGCCTGTCAACGCTCTATTGGAATCTAGTCGTCAGATCAGGAAGCCCAGCTTCAGCAATCATGTATTTGCTTGAGGTGGTTCGTAATGCACATAAGCAGAGTCGAATGGAGGTGTGATAGGGGTCGGATAATATGTTTATATTGGAATTGTTTGTTCTGACGTATATACCTTAGACCGTTGTCTATTTTTGATATTATTGATTTTGTATTATTTATAAGAGATGTGGTGTTACTAATCAAACATTTTAGAATATTGCTTTGTGTCAAATACTAATCTAAAACTAAAAACTAATAATATAATATTATTGTATTCTATCAGGAACAATGTAACCGACAGAGCTATATGATATAGTCGATCGAGTACAAGACCATTTAAAATGCTTATTCCGTCAGATTGGTTAAGATATCTTAATAAACAAAAAAGTTTTTCTAACTAACTTAATTTTTGACCGATCGTTCCTATGGCAGATATACAAAATAAGGGACCAATTTAAACCAAATTTGGTCAAGGTATATAACATTATTTTAAATACTTAGTCTGTCAGATTGGTTACGATATATGTAAAACCAAATAAGTTAATTAAAACTTGATTTTTGATCTAACCAAATTTGGTTCACATCGGTCTACTCTATCATATACTCTATCATATGTGCTAGAGTAGACAGATTTGAACCAAATTTGGTCAGGATGTATAAGACCAACATAAATGCATATTCTGTCAAATTATTTGAGATATCTTAATAAGCAAAAAAGTTGTTCATACTAATATACGGTTTTCCAATTGGGACATACAAATTTCGAATCTATATACAAACGCACCCGCAAACTTCTTTAATGAACTGTCAATGAAAAAACGTTCGTTAAAGTCAACATTTTCATCATGGTAAAGTCACGAACCAGGAACGTTTGGAAAATATTAAGAATTACTACCGAAATTCTCAGTCGGTGGTCGCAACTTTAATTGCACTTATCATATTCAGCGATGAAGCTCATTTCTGTCTTAATGGATTTGTTAATAAGCAAAATATGCGTTATTGGTCAACAACAAACCCAAATGTCCTTCTTGAGACACCGCACAGTGGGACAATCGCTCATTTTTTTGTTGTCGATAACTCATATCTTTTGAACCAATAAACCAATTTTAAAAATTTAAAAAGCATATGATAAAAAACTTCTTAAGCTATAAAATGACTGCACACACTGTGTGATAGGCCTAAAATTTTGAAAAAAATAAATTTTTTGTTGTCAGATTTTTTTACACTTTAATCGTATTTCTTGTTTAAATCATACTGATTAATATACATATTATATACTTATACTGATTATGGTCTTTATTTTATAAAATTACTCAAAAATAATGATTATGGTCGAGCAACAACTTAACTTAAATATAATCATTGACATATAATTTTTATAACATAACTTATAATTATTACGGTGCCTGCAAAAGACCCTTTTCTTGAGCACGAACAAAATGAAAACAAAACAAGTTGTCACTGCTTGAGCATTTCACTTATTGGGAAAAGAACACAATTGAGTGTGTCTCTCCTCTTTTTCGATCTGTCCGAATGAAACAGATTTTTTCTCGACAGTATGGATGTGTTCAGACTTTTTTGAGAGCTCTGATTTCCATACAGGTCACTTTGCTCGGGTAAGAAAAAATAATAATAATTAGATAATAATAATTTTTTAAAATTTATCGCTGCGGACGGCAGTCCGCGTTAGTGACGAAAGCACCACGTAGTGTGCAGAAGTGACTAACAATATTATACAGGAAGAATGGAAAATTTGCTACGAGTGTCCGAGCAGATCGAGTTTTATACCGAACGAAAGGTCTTAACTTAGAAAAATGCATACTAAGACTTTGATATCTCAAATGGTTCATGAGATAGGGGGGTATAAGTGGGTGGTGCAAAATTTTAAATGATTGCAGCGAATGTAGCCGTTGGAGATTTTCGGTTTTTGTTTTGTTTTTATTATTCTTATCTAAAATACGCTTCGAATGATACCTCAATCGTCCAAATCCGAGAACTGGTTCAAAAGATAAGCAATTTTGAAATTTTCAGTGAACTTTTCAAAATGAAAAAAAGTCACCAATGTTGTCCGTTGGTTTGTTTGCATTAAAACGTGGAAAAAGCTTAAATCTTTTGATAAGGAAATATTCCTTATTGGAAATCTAGAAATGTTTGTTCTACGACTTTAGCGGGAAATAACTAGTTAAGAGGGAAATAGCTAAAACCCGATCATTTTAAAACACCCATAGTTTCCAATCCGAAGAAGCTACAGATGTGTTCTATAGACGTAACTTGAATATTTGCTTGCAAAGTGCTCAGGTAAAATTTTACAGGTAAAAGCTTTTTTTGCTGACATTTTGGCGTTTAATTAGAAAACGGCTCCAATGATTTTAATTTAACTTCAATATGTTGATATATGACACATATCTTTAAGCGAAAAGGTTTGGAAGATATTACCTCTTAACTGAATATATACATTTTACTATGTACCATACTAATTAGAAAATCAAGCTTTGGTACGAAGCTTTTTTGTTTCTCAAGATATCTCAACCAATTTGACAGAATATTCATTTAAGTTGGTCTTATACATCCTAACCCAATTTGCTTAAAATCGGTCCACTATATCATATAGCTGCCATTGAACAATCGGCCAACAATTAAGTTTTAGTATAAAAAACTTTGTTGCTTTTTAAGATATATTGATCAATCTGACAACGTACGCATCTGGGTTGGTTTTATATATCCTGACTAAAATTGGTTAAAGTACATATAAAACTTACTATATTATTTTTTATTTGATGTAAGCATTTCGATCATATTATATCAATCTTATTATGTCAGAAGCATTTGAAATTCCAAAAATTTCTGATATCTTCCAAAAAAAACTTCTTGACAAAGTAAAAGTCTAGTGACGAAAGGGTTTTCCTGCCCCAAAATTTCTGATATCCCATTTTGCGACGAACGATACTAAATTTTACATATAAAGTATTTAAAAAAAGTTTGGCATTCGGCACTACGCATTAAAATTATTTGTAGGTATACAGAATCGAGATCCTTTTGCGCAAGGTGCCGAATGCCAAACTTATTTTTTTTTAATAATCTATATATATAAAACTCTTTGTCCTGACTGACTGACTGACTGACACATCAACGTGTAGGCCAAACGGCTAAAGGTAAAGAGCTGAAATTTTCACACAACATAGCTGAGACAATTTCATCGTGCAATAAGACGGCGTTTTGTAAAATTCCACCTGGAAGTGTGTTTACCCGAGGTCAAAAGGTCATGGAATTGCTTTGTATGAAAAACTTTTTTGTTTCTTAAGATATCTTAACCAGACTTACAGATTATATGTTTGGGACTGTCTCTTACATCCTGACCAAATTTGGTCAAAGTCGGATTACTATATCATATATCTGCCATAGAAATAATCGGATGAAATTAACCTTTGGTATGGAAAACTTTTTTGTTTCTTAAGATATCTTAACCAAACTTACAGGTTATATGTTTGGGACTGTCTCTTATATTCTGATCAAATTTGGTCAAAGTCGGATTACTATATCATATAGCTGCCATAGCAATAATCGGATGAAATTAACCATTAGTATGGAAAACTTTTTTGTTTCTTAAGATATCTTAACCAAACTTACAGATTAGATGTTTGGGACTGTCTCTTATATTCTGACCAAATTTGGTCAAAGTCGGATTACTATATCATATAGCTGCCATATGAATAATCGGATGAAATTAACCTTTAGTATGAAAAACTTATTTGTTTCTTCAGATACCTTAACCAAACTTACAGATTAGATGTTTGGGACTGTCTCTTACATTCTGACCAAATTTGGTCAAAGTCGGATTACTATATCATACAGCTGCTGAGTTTTTCATATCAAAGGTTAGTTTCATATGATATAGTAATCCGACTTCGACCAAATTTTGTCAGAATGTACGAGATCGTCCCAAAGTAAGTTTGGTTAAGATATCTTAAGAAACAAAAAGTTTTTCATACTAACACCTGATTTTCGACCGATCTTTCCTATGACAGCTATCACTGCGGACGGCAGTCCGCGCTAGTGACGAAAGCAGCACGAAGTGTGCAAAAGGCGACTAGCAATATATACACGCAGAATGGAAAATTTGCTATGACTGTCCGATCGGATCGAGTTATATACCGATCGAAAGGTATGACGGTTAATAACAAAAGTGCATACTAAGACTTTTGGTAACTCACCTGGTTCATAAGATATGGGGGTGTAAGTGGGAGGGGCCAAATTTTTATGATTACAGCCGTTGGAGCCTTTTGGTTAAAAATTCTTGTTAAAAATACGCGTCGAATGATACCTCGATCATTCCAATCCGACATTTGGTTCAAAAGATATATTAATTTGAAATTTTTAAGGGCCTTCTCAAAATGAGATGAAAAGTTTGTTTGTCTGTTTGTTTGTTTGTACGAAAGCGCTGAAAAAGCTTAGATTTCATGATGAGGAATTGTTTCTTATCAAAAATCTAGAAATGTTTGTTCTACAACTTTAGCGGGAAATAGCTAGTTTAGCGGGAAATAGCTAAAACGTGATAAATTTCCGTAGTTTCCAATCCAAAGAAGCTACAGATGTGTTCTATATGTCGTTAGAAAGGTATTTTTGATGGCTTCTAGACGTGCCTTGAATACTTTTTAGCAAAGTGCTCAGGTAAAATGCTACAGGTGAAAAAAGGATTTTTAGCTTAAACTTTGGCGATTTATTAGAAAACGGCTCCGACGATTTTTATTAAATTTCAATATGTTGTAACACGTAAAATTTCGCGTCTTTTGACATGTCTCTCAGTCACAAGGTGTGGAAGATATGACCGGTTAACTGAATATATACATTTTACTATTTACTATATGGTACCAATTAGAAAATCAAGCTTTGGTACGAAAAACTTTTTAGTTTTTCAAGGTTTCTCAACCAATTTGACAGAGTATGCATTTAAGTTGGTCTTACACATTATGTCCAAATTTAGTTCAAATCGGTAAACTATATCATATAGCTGCCATATAAACGATCGGTCAAAAATCAAGTTTTAGTATGAAAAACTATTTGGTTTATTAAGATTTCCCAACCAATTTGACAGAATATGCATTTAAGTTGGTCTTATACATTATGTCCAAATTTAGTTCAAATCGGTATACTATATCATATAGCTGCCATATAAACGATCGGCTAAAAATCAAGTTTTAGTATGATTAACTTTGTTGTTTTTAAAAACGACTTTCCTGTTCCTCCAACTCCAGAAACAAATTTACGTAATACATTATTTGGAGATAGCCGAGGATTTTTCAATGTTTTCTTTTCTAATTCTGTTCTCCATGCACTACAATAATTACCTACAATATTTATAACTTCATCAAATATTCTTCGTTGATCTGAATTTAGCTGAGCGATCTGATCAGAAATAGAAAGACTGTTTTCATTTAAAGCTAGATTGTCCATGTCGTTTAGTTCATTTGCCAATAATACTTCAAATCCGACAATATTCTCACACTCATCATCTTCATGACTTATACTCTGATTTTCCATTGCGTTAGACACTCTTGATAATTCACTTGCGGCACACAGCAAAGTCCAAGAGTCGAAACTATGTGCTATGGTTTTATAATTGCCAAGTTATATGGGAACGTCTCTTGGTCATGGTACTGAGGTATATTTCTTAAAACACAAGGCATCTTTTGACAAAGCTACAATGTAAAAAGCATAAGCATTGGAAAAAATTTCTGATATCTTCCAAAAAAACTTCTTTACAAAGTAAAAGTCTAGTGACGAAAGGGTTTTCCTGCCCCAAAATATCTGATATCCAATTTTGTGACGAACGATATTAAATTTAATATATAAATTAAAAATAAAATAAATAAATTAGTTTAAAAATAAAAAAAAAATGCATTCGGCACTGTGCGCAAAAAGGTTGGGCTTCTTTCTACTGAAAAATAACTTTTTGCGCAGTCCCGAATGCCATTTTTTTTTTTAAACTAATTTATTTATTTTATTTTTAATTTATATATTAAATTTAATATCGTTCGTCACAAAATTGGATATCAGAAATTTTGGGGCAGGAAAACCCTTTCGTCACTAGACTTTTACTTTGTAAAGAAGTTTTTTTGGTATCATATAGCTGTCATAGGAAAGATCGGTCGAAAATCATGTTTTAGTATGAAAAACTTTTTGTTTCTTAAGATATCTTAAACAAACTTACTTTGGGACTGTCTCTTACATTCTGACAAAATTTGGTCAGAATGTTAGAGACAGTCCCAAGCATCTTAGCTGTAAGCTTAGCTTAAGATATCTTAAGAAACAAAATAGTTCCATTTATGTGATAAAGGTATGAAGCCTACTAGAAGAGCCGAAGATTAAATTAAATGTTAAAATAATCAACTACACCAAAATTGAAATATATGGCATCTTTTTTTGTATTTATGCCAAAATAACAGCCTATGAGATCAATGTGCAATGCTTGAACCTTTTACAATTTTGTGTTCCGACTATAATAGACTCTACCATATTTTTTCTAATGATTACTCCATTTCTCACTCAAAATCTGTATTACTATCTTATTTAGCTTATAAATAGTTAAGTTTATTTTAGCTTTTATTTTTTTATCTTTCGTTTTTCGGACGGTTGGGAAGGACATTTTCAACTTAAAACCAACTTCTATTTTTGTAACGTAACGTCATCGCATATTTTTGCTTATATCTTTTAATCGGAAAGGTCGACAGTATTTTTACTAAATATAGTTAATTCAAAAATTTAGTTTTTTTTTATTTTCCGTCACATATTATCGTGCGATTGTAATGTAACGTGGCTGTGGTGTTGCACATATGCAGTTTAATACACAAAGCGAAAATCGATGTTATTTACTAAACAATTACTGTTTAATCACCACATCAATATTAGAAAAGCCCTGACAGTATATACACAACTTCAAAAAAAAACTTCTTAACGAAGTAAAAGTCTAGTGACGAAACCCTCTGCATGCCCCAAAATTTCTGATATGATATAGCAGACCGATTTTGACCAAATTTGGTCAGAATGTAAGAGACAGTCGCAAACATACAATCTGTGAGTTTGATTTGGATATCTTAAGAAACAAAAAAGCTTTTCATACTAAAACCTGGTTTTCGACCGATCTTTCATATGACAGCTATATGATATAGTTGACCGATTTCGACCAAATTTGGTCAGAATGTAAGAGACAGTCGCAAACATACAATCTGTGAGTTTGAATTAGATATCTTAAGAAACAAAAAAGTTTTTCATACTAAAGGTTAATGTGCATTATATTATATAAATTAAGATATCTTAACCAAACTTACAGATTATATGTTTGGGATTGTCATTCATCATTCTGACCAAATTTGGTAAAAGTCGGATTACTATATCATATAGCTGCCATAGGAACAATATAATGCAAATTATCGATTAGTATGAAAATTGTTTTTCTTTCTTAAGAAATCTCAACCAAACTCATACTAAAGGTTACTTTGACTAAACTTAATTAACATTATTAACTAAATTTCATTTCCGCGAGCGAAGCGAGCCGGGGGTTGGCGAGCGAAGCGAGCAGGGGCGGAGCCCCCTTGTTTATATATAAAATTTAATATCGTTCGTCACAAAATGGGATATCAGAAATTTTGGGGCAGGAAAATATCAAAAATACGCGTCGATTGGCACCTCGATCATTCAAATCCGACTTTTGGTTCAAAAGATATATTATATTAATTTGAAATTTTTAATGGCTTTCTCAAAATGAGATAAAAATTCAGTTTGTATGTTTGTCTGTTTGTTTGTATTAAAGCGCTAAAAAAAAACATTAGATTTGATGATAAGGAAGTGTTTCTTATCAAAAATCTAGAAACTTTTTTCTATGACTTTAGCGAGTTAGCTTAGCGGGAAATAGCTAAAACCCGATAAATTTGAAACACCCATAGTTTTCAATCCAAACAAGCTACAGATGTGTTCTATATGTCGTTGGAAAGGTATTTTTGATAACTTTTAGACTCAGGTAAAATACTACTACTCAGGTAAAATATTACAGGTGAAAAAAGGTTTTTTTTAGCTTACATTTTGCCGACTTCGGCTCTACCGATTTTTATTAAGTTACAATATGTTGTAATACGTAAAATTTTGAGACTTTTGGTATATGACACATATCTGTCAATGAAAAGGCTTGGAAGATATTGCCTGTTAACTGAATATATACAAACTTTTTTTTATTTTAGCATAATTCATATATTAAATGTAACATTTGTCACAAAATTGGATATCAGAAATTTTGGGGCACAGAAAGGGTTTCGTCTCTAGACTTTAACTTTGTAAAAAAAAGTTTTTTATATCGGAATCCACGTTGAATTCTAAGACTATTTGACAACTTAACTATGGGTCTAAGATTTTCGTACATCGTACATCTTTATGCTGCTCAGCGGTGTCAAGTGATGGGTTTTTGACCCATAGATTCTGGAAAAAATACTTTTAGAATTCTTCGTAGATTCCGATTTGTGTGAACGCTTTTTGTGCAAAATTATTCACCCGTCCCATTGTAAATACATATTTTTTCTTGTTTAGTGCTTTTTACACATATATTTTGAATATTCCTATTTCAATGTTCGTTTGCAGAAAGCTCTCGTTTCTTTCGGGGCAGTGGCAAAGCTCAAATGATCGATCGCACATGCAAAAAAAAAGCTTTGTTGTTTTTAACGCTCCCACATATGTATATAATATATAACATTTGTCTTAGTCCAGGTCTGGCCAAGAGCAATGAAATGCAATTATTAACGTTGACACTCCCGCATTCGACACATTCATACACTGGTGTTTGGTTTTAGTCAACAACAAAACGTCTAATAATCAACGCGTTACAACGTCGACCAAAAAAGCAATATAATAGAAAGAGCAATATTCTTTTGAGAATACACAATATTTTTATTTTCAAAGTTATTAAATCATTTTTCAGATCAAGTTTATACATATACATATCTGGCAAATGGTTAAGAATTATGCGATTACCGTTTGCGTATGTATTTTTGTATTTTTATGTTTTCTAAAATTGTATTATATTAAAGAGCGAACGGATATGTTTTGATATCCATTGTTGCTGCTTAAAAGTTTTCTGGTAAGCCTAAAATTTTGTGAAATGTAATCAGGTATGAAAAACATTATATGTTTTATGTTTTCCAGACGCAAACGTAATTGACAATAATACAAACTTTAACCGCTAAGCAACAGCAGCTCTCGTTATTCTATCCTTTGAGTTGACCTATTGATTATAAATGCTTAAACAACTTCAGTGCTTGAATATAAAGCTTGGTATCAATCTATATATATAAAACTCTTTGTCCTGACAGACTGGCTGATTATTGTGAACCAAAACGGCAAGACCCAGAAACCTAAAATTTCACATTTAATGTGCACTGGGACAATTAGGGCGTAGAAATTGGCAAAAACCCACATTTTCGATGGAAGCGATTTAAACAAAAATGTATGCATTCGATAGCAAAATCTTCAAAGATTACAAATTCATAAAAATTTATGGAATCACGTAAAAAATGTGTTCGTGACAGCCTCTCAGTTCACGCACAAATGTGAAAATTTTTCAAAAAATAGAAAATTTACCACTGAATTATAGTTATGCGACAGATCTTTGTTTTTGGTTTTATCTGAAAAGTATGTTAATGAAATACTGGACAAATTTGTTTTTTCAGTTGCTTAGTTTTAATATCGGCAATTTAAAAAAAAACACTAAAATTAGCCTTTTTTTCAACTTTGACCGAAGATAACTGAGTCCAGTAACACCACGCCATTGTGACACTACCGCTTTGGTGATCAATTCTCTAAACCAGCGATGGGCACGAAATTTTCAATCGAGCACTACAACAACATCTACAATAAACACAACTTCTGAAGTCATAAATTACAGAAAAATTAAAATTTTTATGATTCTGTGTGGTTGTTGTTTGTTTTATGAGGGCCTGTTCAAAACTAACGGATTGAGAAGAAGCAGAGACGCGCATTTTGTTATTGTAAAGAGGCTCAAGATCGGCAGTCTGAACACTGCGTGTATTTTGTTATTGCAGAATTTCGGGTTTCCGGCAAACAGGCGCCTTTACTTCATGTATTTTGTTGTTTTAAGCTCGCTCGAGCTCGGCACCTATTCGTTCCATTGCTTGTGCGTCCGATTGACGCCTCTTTCGAAAATATAATGGACTTAGCACAGAGAGCATCGGGAGCAAGGGCTTGCCCACCGCTGCTCTAAATAAGTCAATAAGATTTAGCTACAGCCACGGTTTTCCAATCAATAAAAATTATGCAACCTCACAAAAAAATTATGATAGAAGAAGAGCGCAGTACAAATACATGTGTTTTGGCAATGTCTGGCTGCCAATGCTCTGATATACATTTTTGAAAAAAAAAATATTTTTTTATGTTAATTTAACTATTTTATGTAATAAACAAAATTATTTATTTTTTAAAATATTTACAGAAAATATTTTTCAACCTATCACACAGTGTAAGCAGTCATTTTAAAGCATAAAAAGTTTTCTATCAAATGCTTTTTAAATTTTTGAAATATCTTAATTGGTTCAAAAGATTCGAGCGATTGTTCCACTGTTCGGTGTTTTGCGAAATATGTATACTAATTGCCTCAGGGTCAAATTTCACAGACACATAGGCAAACGCACAGGCACAAACACACAACTAATATCTAAACATTTTTTCTCAATATGTCGTTTTCCGCAAAATTTCATTTTTCCACCAACATTTTTCGGACAAATGTTGTTAATTTCCAGCCAATTACAGATATTTTGTCGATAAATCTGGGAATTTACCAACAAAACTCGAGATTTTCCTCCTAATCTGTATTTTTAACAAAATCGATCCTTTATATCCTGACCCAAGTTGGTTCAAATCGGTCAACTATATCATATAGCTGTCATAGGAAAGATCGGTTGAAAATAAGGTTTTAGTATGAAACACTTTTTTGTTTCTTAAGATATCCAAACCAAACTCACAGATTGTGTATTTGGGACTGTCTCTAACATCATAATTAAGTTTAGTCAAAGTCGGATTACTATATCATATAGCTGCCATAGAAAAAATCGAATGCAAATTAATTTTTAGTATAAAAAACTTTTTTGTTTCTTAAGGTATCACAACTAAAGTTGTCAACCAAACTCATACTAAAGGTTACTTTAACAAAACTTTATTAACATAGCTAATTTACATTTCTGCGACCGAAGCAAGCCGGAGGTTGGCAAGCGAAGCGAGCAGGGGGCGGAGCCCCCTAATCTATATATTATATATAAAAGTCTTTGTCCTGACTGACTGATTCACTGACTGACTGACACATCAACGTGTAGGCCAAACGGCTAAAGGTAAAAAGCTGAAACTTTCTCACAACAGATGAGACAATTTTATCGTGCAATAAAACGGCGTTTTGCGAAATTCCACTTGCAACTGCCCTAATATGAGGTCAAAAGGTCATGGAATTGCTTTGTATGAAAAACTTTTTGTTTGTTAAGATATCTTAACCAAACTTACAGATTAGATGTTTGGGACTGTCTCTTACATCCTGACCAAATTTGGTCAAAGTCGGATTACTATATCATATAGCTGCCATAGCAATAATCGGATGAAATTAACCTTTAGTATGGAAAACTTTTTTGTTTCTTAAGATATCTTAACCAAACTTACAGATTACTTGCTTGGGACTGTCTCTAACATTCTGACCAAGTTTGGTCAAAGTCGGATAACTATATCATATAGCTGCCTTAGAAGCAATCGGAAGCAAACCTTTAGTATACAAAATTTTTTTATTTCTTAATATATCATAACCAAATTTGCAGATTGTTTATTTGGGACTGTCTGCTACATTCTGACCAAATTTGGCCAATATCGGATAACTATTTCATATAGTTGCCATAGGAGCATAGGAACATTTTTTTTGTCTCTTAAGATATCTCAACCAAACTCATACTAGAGGTTAACGTAACTAGTATGTATGTATGTATGTATCTCTTATAGTCTCTGGGATCTAGGTATTCATACAGACGGACGGACAGCAGGATATACGGACATGGCTATATTGACTCAGCTGTTGATGCTTATCAAGAATATAAATATTTTTAGTGTCTACCACGCAATAAAAAATAAATAAAATAATTTGTCGAATATGGAGGGATTCCAATCTACAGATACTCCTTGATACGGGATTGCATCCGCTTCGCGTCACAGTGTGGTGTGCCATATCATCACGCTGCATTGTCAGCCCTTATTTTTTTTATCAGAAAACAGTTACTGTTACTGGCGATCGTTACTTGATCTTGTTGAAAGAGCTTTTCTATCTAGAACTACGCAGAAAGAGAATTCTGTGTGGTTTAATTATTTTAATTAAATTATTTTTAAAAATAATCAAGTTATATTTATTAATTTGATCCCTTTTTTTGTAGCTGGCTTCCTTGGAAATTTTCTTTCGAAGGGTCTGAAGACTAATCAGCTTGTTCTTAATACAGATGAAAAAACATTAAGACCAATCGCACGATTAAAGGAACCGCGTGATCTTTTCGCACTGCCGAAAGACAAGGACAATGATTGCTCACAGCAGGCCCCCAGATGGCCGATAGAATGTCAGGTGAGTGATATCAGCTCCTCCCCTTTGAAAATTTGCGAAATCACAACAGATGCAGCTACTTCATTATACGCTTTTAGAGGCTATTATAAATTTGTCCATCCTTGTCAGTCTGTCTCTATGCAAATTCAGTCAGCTTTGAAGCTATCCTGATTAAACTTTGTACAGGTCCGTCATTTTGTCGCAGACAATACATACATATGTCATATGTCAGTACATATGTACATACATATGTTGACCGGATCGATCAAAAATTAAAAAAGTATGAAAATCTTTTGTATTTGAAAAACTTGGTTCAAATTGGTTCCTTTTGTCATAAAGGTATGGTAGTTGTCATAGGAACAATCGGTCGAAAATATGGGTTTAATACAATAATACAAAAATGTTATTTGTTTCTTAAGATATTCATGATAACCAAAGTCTTAACCAGACTTGGCTAAAATGTGTCGAAGAAATAATCTGTCGAAAATTTCAAAAAAAGCTCTGCAATGGTATCACATATCGGCGTGTTGAAGATAGCCTTTACATCTTATTAATAACCATTTTCTGATTGATCCATTCTTAAGAAATAATAATTTGTTTTTATATTATTCGATCTTAGGTTATTGAGGAGCGCATTATACACATTCCCTACGTGCCGCCCCAGACAGAACCTCTTAATGTTCTAACGGGCAACGAGCTGAAGCCGCGTCCAGTAGGCGAGGAAAACGGCATTATTGTGTTTACCTATTGTCCCATAAGTGCTGTCAATTACGTGAGTATTCTTCCTTTATTTTTCTAAATAGTGCATGCATGCACCGCCGGCACAATTTAATATTGAGTGGGTCACCTATCAGATGGTGGATCTGAGTAAATATTAGTTGCTGGGACGTTATCCTAATTAAACTGAATTTAAACAACCAAATAGGAAAACACTAATGCCAAAACCAAAGCAGAGGATAAGTCTAGTGACGATTCAGATGATTCTTCAGATTCAAGAAACGACTTCACCCCAGTCAATCATAGAATGACGATACATGATGGAAAAAGTTCGATGAATAGCGTGTCTAAAATATTAAATCACGCAGACGATCGCTCGACCAGCAACTCGCAAGATGACGACGATGACTGCGACACGAGAGGGGAAAGCAAGGAGACACATGGGAGGACAACTATCCAAAATTCTATCAAAAGTGACATGAAGCTAAGCAGTAATAAGGCTATCGAAATCGACGATATTTGGAAAAACACTAACACTGAGTACAAACCCGCCTCGCCTTACGATGTACTCAGTCAGTTTGGCATGAAAGTATCCAAGGCGATCATCGATAAGCTCATCGATTATGACCAGCCGTCCACAATAGCTTGCAACTCAACTTCAAGCAAGGTACACAACAAATATGCGGTTACACCCTTTAAACTCCCTAAAACAAATATTACACGTTTGGAGGTGGCTTTCCAAAGCAGTTCATGCCAATTATCTGATAATGCTTCACCAAGTCGCAAGAGGGTTGACCATGTGATCAGTGACTCGGACGTGGATAAAAATAGAAGCGATTCCAAAAATTTATATGACAATGTCAAGGGCGACGAACTAATAGGGGGCGGCAGTGAAAACTTATTTGATCGTCTGACCGGTGGCGTTGATAAGATAAGAACAAGTTCAAGCTACGTTTCAGATACGGATACACTAGTGGGAGAAGAAAGCGTGAGCAGACTAGCATGTAAGCGTCGATTAATAAAGTATAGCACAGTACATTCTATTTATTACAGTCCTTACAGTCTGTGCAGTATTGTAGATTGGCAATTCATTACGGTTTCTCATCGTAAAATTAAAACAATCAACTATTATATATACGAATGACAAAAAATTACAATTTGTTTTAATGATATTGCATAAAAATTACATTAAAATCACTGATTTTTTGTTGTTCGTTCAAAATGAATGAATAAAGTGTTACAGAAAGAGATTTAACAACAGAAATTAATATCCGATATATTAATATTAGCTAATCCTGAGTTTGCAAAAATTAAGATAATATACCATATTGAATTCGTTGAAATGTATGAAACAGGGTGAAAGAGCCATCTCTGACTATTTTAAGTATATATACATATTTTCGAAAAGCCTCAATAGCTGAGTCAATATAGCAATGTCGGTCTGTCCGTCTGTATGAACACCTAGATCTCAGAGACTATACGAGATAGAGCAATTGTATTTGGCATAATGACTTCTATGGATGGTGGACTACATCAAGAGTATTTTAAATTATTGTCCCCGCAAATCGTATAAATCTATAATATTATCTATCTCTCAAGATAGAACTCTCTTCTCTTCTTCTTTACTATTATCTCTTATCCTATTTATTTTGAATTCAATTAACGCTATGATTGAGATATATTTTATAAAATATATACAATGCTAGGGGGCTCCGCCCACTGCTCGCTTCGCTCGCGGAAATGAAATTTTGTTAATAAAGTTTAGTCAAAGTAAGCTTAAGTCAGATTTTGGTTGAGATTAAGAAAAAAAAAACAATTTTCATACTAAACGATAATTTGCATTAGATTTTTCCTATGGCAGCTATATGATATAGTAATCCGACTTTTATCAAATTTTGTCAGAATGTTAGAGACAGTCCCAAACATCTAATCTGTAAGTTTGGTTAAGATATCTTACAAAACAAAAAAATTTTTCACGATTCAAGTACCGTTGAGGACGTGACAAAAACAGATATAATTTTGGGGGTAGTGTGCATTTCCATCATTTTCACTGAATTTTTAATATTTAACAAACAATAAAAATTACATAAAAGAATTAAAATTATTTATGGATATGAATTTTTTATATTAAGTTTGTTACGGACGTATCATTTTTTCCAACCATTATCAAACCAAAATTGGACCGATCCGCTGCCACATCCACTGAATTAGAATCGTTTCAAACTGAGATTTATGTCGTTTACCAATAAACTTTATCACAGTACGCCGCACGATCTTTGAATAATTAAATTATTCCAAAAATATTTTCCATATGCCCTAGAGTGCTACAATGAACCGTAGCGGACGTTAAACCGGTAAACCGTTCATATAGTGCATCACGGAAATATTTTTCATATGCCACATGCGGTAAAAATAATATATGTATACATGTACCAGCATTAGATCTTTCTGCTCTCAGTGCTGTTTTCGTAATGTTTTTGTAATTGGCGCGAGAAAAGGTCAAGCACTCGCGGTCACACGAAGTGATCGTGTTGCGCTTTGTGTAATAAAAACTTTATTGATTCTTGAGATATCAAAATCAATCTTAATGTGTGGTTTTTAAATCATAAAAATTCAAATAAACTTCTCCAACTTTGTCAACTGTTTAATATTCTCTTAATAGAAATCTGAATCTAATCTAAATCTGCTTCTGTAATATAACTAATGCAAGGACATTATGCTATTAGGTGCGTGTGACATAAATATCGACCTAGCGCGAAAACATTTAAAATCGCATGAAATTAAATGAAAAATCGTCTAAGCAAAGTTGAACAACACTCTATTATTAATGAAAAGATAAGTCATTCTTTTCGATTTTTTACTCAATTTGGTTTAATTTTTTTTTTTTTTGCCACACCACAAGTCCGATTTTTTTGTTTAATAATTAAACTGGCTTTGCTCTTAGCATCCGATGATAATGCGACAGTACAATTACCTTTGATTCAAACGCCACTCTCCAAACGGGCGGTGAGCGTGGCGGCAGCAGTTGCAGCTGTTGCAAGGGGACGTCGTCGGGGCTTTGAGCCAATATCAAACACCGATATCGGGGGCACTCATACAAGTACAAGCACCAATACTAGCACCAATGAACTAAGCAGGAATAAACCCAGTCAAGAAATAAATATTAATGAGAAGACATTCTTTCAATCACAACCAATTTCCTATGATATTCCCCAAATGCAGTTTAGTCGCTCAGCGGTGGGCGGTGCCAAATTTGTGACTAACTGCCATCCAATGAATGCAGAGGAGTATGATAGTCTGGAGTTCGAGTCACGCTTCGAGTCTGGGAATCTGGCAAAAGCAGTGCAAATTACGCCAACGTACTATGAACTTTACTTACGGCCCGATCTTTATACTAGCCGGTCAAAGCAATGGTTTTACTTTCGCGTTCGACGCACTCATCGTAACATGTTATATCGCTTCTCCATTGTGAACTTGGTTAAGTCGGATAGCCTTTATAACGATGGAATGCGACCTGTCATGTATTCTACACTGGGTGCTAAAGAAAAGAGCGAGGGATGGCGAAGATGTGGCAATAACATTTCATACTATCGTAACGATGATGAGTAAGTTTAAAGACACATGTCGTCAAATTTAATGTGACTATCAAATTCAACCCCAGAAGTAATAACAACACTAATGAGGAGGACGAGGATAATTCAAGTTATACACTCACATTCACAATCGAGTTTGAACATGATGATGATACGGTGTATTTTGCACATAGCTATCCTTACACCTACAGTGATTTGCAGGTATGCAAGAGCATTAACAAACATATACATATTACAAATTTTAATTATATTCTTGCAAAGGACTATTTAATGGAGATACAGCGTCATCCTGTTAAATCAAAATTTTGCAAACTACGTCTACTCTGTCGTACACTAGCTGGCAACAATGTGTATTATCTAACCGTCACGGCACCTTCTAATAATGAGGACAACGTGCGGGTAAGTAAATACATACATCGTTTGCAGTTTGATTCAATTAATATCAGGCTTCGTAAAGATGATAATTATAATTAACATATCTTTATAATAAACTAGGGGCTCCGCCCTGCTCGCTTCGCTCGCCAACTCCCAGCTCGCTTCGCTCGCGGAAATGAAATTTAGTTAATAATGTCAATTAAGTTTAGTCAAAGTAACCTGAAGTATGAGTTTGGTTGAGATTTCTTAAGAAAGAAAAACTAATCGATAATTACTACTAATACATATTACATACTAATCGATAATTTGCATTATATTGTTCCTATGGCAGCTATATGTTATAGTAATCCGACTTTTACCAAATTTGGTCAGAATGATGAATGACAATCCCAAACATATAATCTGTAAGTTTGGTTAAGATATCTTAATTTATATAATATAATGCACATTAACCTTTAGTATGAAAAACTTTTTTGTTTCTTAAGTTATCTAAATCAAACTCACAGATTGTATGTTTGCGACTGTCTCTTACATTCTGACCAAATTTGATCGAAATCGGTCAACTATATCATATAGCTGTCATAGGAAAGATCGGTCGAAAATCAGGTTTTAGTATGAAAAACTTTTTTGTTTCTTAAGTTATCTAAATCAAACTCACAGATTGTATAGTTTGCGACTGTCTCTTACATTCTGACC
>JAWNLU010000767.1:0-18014 GCA_035042165.1 Drosophila kuntzei | reverse complement strand
CGGTTTGCGCGTTCCGTCGGGTTCTGTTGCGGGCTGTACGGTGCTGTGTGTTGTAAATCAATGCCGGCGGTTTGGCAGAAAGAACGGAACGATCGACTGGTGAACTGGGTACCGTTGTCACAAACGAAGCGCTGCGGGACTCCAAAATGGCAAAGAATGGTCTCTCGAAAGGCTCGCTCCAGGTGCGCAGACGTGGCTTTCCGCAATGGGATTAGCTCCACCCATTTGGTGAAAGCGTCGAAGAACACGAGTAGCATCCGTCCTGCAGGCTTCATCTGGCTGATCTTGAATTTCTGGCATTTCTCGCAGTGCTTGACGTACCGTGCTACGTCGCGGAACAAGCCGGGGCAGTAGTAACGTTGATAGATCCGTGCGATCGTCTTTCGAATCCCCAAATGTCCGGCTGTCGGGTGGTCATGACACTCTGCCAATACCCGGGGTCTGTGGTCGGCCGCGACGCACAGCTTCCAAGGCACGTAATCCTCCTCTTCGGGTCGATGGCCGAGGTGCCGGTACACTTGGTTACCCTATATGGTGAAGTCAGGAAAACGATCCGGGGCTTCAAGGATCCGTTTGGTGAGTCGCATGATCCAAGTGCACTTCGGTGGTTCCTCCTGGGCGGTCTGTAAAGTTACCTCGAGTGGTTGTCGGGAGAGAGCGTCGGCCACAATGTTATGCTTCCCTAGTCGGTAGTGGATGTCAAATTGGTACTGCTGGAGCTCCAGTGCCCAGCGCGCAATTCTTCCAGTCAGGATGTCGATGCTGTTTAGCCATTTCAGCGCAAGGTGATCAGTTACCACTTCAAAGCGGTACCCCTCCAGGTAACAAAGTAGTTTGCGAATAGCCCATACTATCGCTAGGCACTCCTTTTTGGTGGCGGAGTTGTTTTCCTCGGCCTTGACAAAGCGTCGGCTAACGTAGGCTATCACTCGCTCCGCTCCTTGATGTTGTTGCGTCAGGACGGCTCCAAGTCCACAGTCGCTAGCATCGGTCTGTAGCACAAACGCTAGGACTGGTGCCTCCGTCAATCGCGTTTTGAGTTCCTCGAATGCGGTTTGCTGCTCGGATTTCCATTCCCATCTCTGGCCCTTTTTTAAGAGGGTAGACATGGGTTGGACGATGGCTGCAAAATTCGGGACAAAACGGCGATACCAGGAGGCGATCCCGAGGCAACGTCTCAGCTCGCGGCACGTCGAGGGCGGTTGGAGTTCTCCGCTGATGACGTGGCCTAGTTACACCAGACTGCGTCGGAAAAACTTACATTTCGCCTTATTGAGCCGGAGGTTGGCCTGCCTCAGCCTTCGGAGCCGCTCGCCTAGGTTCCGCACGTGTTCCTCCAAGGTGGTTCCACTGACGACGATGTCGTCCAAGTACGCGAAAGCGAACGGTTCCATTTCGGGTCCGATGACGCTGTTCAGAGCTCGCTGAAACGTGGCTGGTGCCGAATGAATGCCAAACGGCATCACTTTCCAGTGGAACAGTCATCGGCCTGGAACCGTAAAGGCTGTGTATGTACTCTCGACTACCACGAGATCGGGATCTGCCAGTAGCCACTCTTGAGGTCCAATGTCGATATGTATCGAGCATTCCGAAGCCTTTCCAGAATGTGGTGGATCCGAGGCAACGGGTAGGCATCCGGGAACGAATTCGCGTTCAGCTGCCTGTAGTCGATGCACATGCGAACGTCTCCCGTCTTCTTTCCCACAAGTACTATGGGCGCACTATGAGGGCTTTTCGACGGCTCGATGCAATTGTTCCTCAGCAGCTCATCGACCTAGTCGTCGATGATCCGCTGCATAGCCGGGTTCTTCGGGTTGTACCTTTGCTTGATAGGGCGGTCATCCTTCATCGTGATCACATGCTCTGCTATGTGGGTCACTCCTGTCAAGGTATCAAACTGGGCTAGTTCCCGGTCCAACTCTTGCACCCATGGCTCCAAGTCGGGCTCCTCCTCCGGACTGGCTCTCTGTGAGGTTGGCTCTCTGCCTCATTGACATGAGGGTCCGGTTCCGGCGGGATCGCTAAGCAACAAACGTCGCTGTTACTTTCCTCCGATGTGTCGTCGTGTTGATCCTGTTCTTTGAGGGGTTGACGTTTCCCTGTAGTGGTTCCCCCGAAGGGGTGGGGACGTTGATTTGGCACGCCATCTTCAAGTGGCCCCCATGAACACCGCTGGGAAGGCGTCTTCCTTCCTTCCGTCTGGGGGGCACGTGCCTCCTCGGCACTGCCCGTGGTCGCAGTGGGTAGAGCGCATGCCTCCTCGTCACCGCCCGTGGTCGCAGTTTTGGTAGAGCACGTGCCTCCTCGGCACTGCCCGTGGTCGCAGTTGGTAGAGCACGTGCCTCCTCGGCACTGCCCGTGGTCACATTGTGTGAGATACGTGCCTCCTCGACTCTGTTCGTCATCGCTCTCCGTCCGGGATGGGGACCCTGACTCGCCGTGGTGGCGCGGATGGTGTTACGACGACCTTCTGGGGTCGTTAATGACGCTGGGGTGAGCTGTAATTGAAAATGTCCGCAGAGAAAGGTCACCTGGATGGCGCACAGGAAATCTATGCACAGGATCACTTCGTCGACGACAGTTGGCAATACCAGAAATGGAATACATGCCATTTTCTCGCCTTGTTGCACCGTCGCAACAGCTGCCTTGCATACCGTTGTGCGGCTCCCATCCGCCATCATTACCTTGGCACGTACTTCCCTGAATGGGGTTTTGGTGAGTTCGCGAGCGGCGCTCTCGCTGATGAAACTCCTCGTGGCTCCTGTATCTAAAGTAGCTTGTCGCACCTGTCCCTCGATCTCCACCTCCGCCACGATACGCGCCTTCTCCACTCGTAGGACTGGTTTTATTGCCGGGACTGGTTGGGACAGATGAGGCCGTTGTCCGTTTCCCGAGACTATGTCGCAACACTCCGTGGTTCTGACTTCTCGTTTTCCACAGTGCCAACAAAAGTACACTTGTGGATTCCGGCAATCCCGTTAGTGATGGCCGATTTCACCACACCTTCTACAAGCACGTCTCACGTCTATGGCTGGTCCTGCCTCCCGCATCATCTGACTAACGAGAGGAGTCTCTCCAGAACTCTGCGGACCAGGATGGGAATCCCGGAATGGGTTCCTCTGCTTGGATACAGGTGCTGGTTGTTGATTTGCGAGTCGCGGACTAAGGAAATTGTTTGCTACGAGGGTCTATGATTGTTGATGACCACTCGAATCCAAAGGTGCCTCAAGAGCGACGACGGTAAGTGACCTCGAGCACATCGTGCCCTTGAAGCGCCCGATTCGGAGGAATCCCAGACTGTGACTCGTTTCAGAAAGGGCTGAGTGGTGATCCATGAGACGAAGCGGCTGAGCCAGTGCTTGAATCAATAGATACCACCCAGATTCCCCTGAAGGCGAGTCACTCCCAGCAAGATTATGTAAAATAATCTTCACTGGGTTGTCTGGGATCACCTCCTAGGACTCGTGTGTTCTGTGGTTTCGTTGCCTGTTGTTCCGTTTTTGTTCCGTTGCTTGGTTGCTTGCTGTTCACTGTTATTCCGTTGCTTGTTTGCTTGTTGTTCACTGTTCCCACGTAGCACTTCGTCACGTTTTCACACTTTTCGCACTATATCACTTGTAGAACGACGCGTCTGTTCACTTCGAACTCCCCAGAAAAAGTGAAGTGACGCCGTCGGCCATTTTTGCGAGCTGCCCGCCAGTTCCAATCGTCAAGGAAAAGTCGAGGATTCCTTGAGGAAAGAGTCATTTCCCTCGAGGAATCGTTGAGGAAGTTGTATGAAAAACGTTGAGGAATTTAACATTACGATTTCCTACGGTCGAGGAAAAAGGAAACATCCCTGACGATTCCTTGATGTTTCACTGCCATAAAACGTCATGGAATCCGCGCGGAACTCTGCCGAAAATTCCTCGACGATTCCTCGATGGTTTCTTCGCCTTTTTAACCATAGACTGCCCCAGGAAATTCCTCAAGGATTCCCCCATGATTTTTCGAGAAAATTCCTCGAGGATTCGTCATCGATTTCTATACAAAATTTCCCAGAAAAATTTCCACGTATTTTTTTTACTTCTTTTTATGTTTTAATAATTTTTATTTATTTTTTTTTTACAATTTTAAATTGTGTTGTATTTGTTTTGTGTGAACATTCTCGCGCTTATGTGTTTGTGTTAGAAGTTTGGGTGCCTATCCTTGTTGCTTCTGTCGTCTGTTTGTGGTCTGTGGTCTCTGTTTTGTAGTAGCGGGCTAGACGGTGAATTCTCGACCAGAATCAAACGGAATTTGCCGTCCTTAACCTTGCGGCTGCGCTCTGAATTCTTGCGGATGCACCTGGGTCACACCGTGCGAATCACGCAGGTTAATACCGACCATTCTTTCCCAGCTTCTTGATCTGATCCTTGACTTCCCCAGCGTACAGCTTCAGCCATAACGGCACTGTGCGTCGGTAGGGGAGGGCTGATTGGGGAGGGCTCCTTGCAGGAGCCTGTAGAATAATAACACATTAGTTCTCATATTATAAAAATGAAATATAATACGTAATACTTACTATTTGTCTCAAAATTCATCGATAGCAGACTTGGTTGGGGCCGTCCAACACCATCATTTTATTCCATCATTCTAAATATAATATTATAGAGAGAGAAACTTTATTAACATTGTTCATAGAAAGTCTCATAGCACTGTCTTAGCCCATTAATTGAATCACGCACTATTTTTTTGGCCGCAGCTCTTATTTCATTTTTGAGTGAAGACAGTACTATTTTTGCAAACACAGGTGTATATACGGACATTTAATTGCAGTTGTCGCTGCGCAGTTTGCTTTGCAGCATCTTGCACAATTTTATGTCCTTATGTACACATGTATTTATAAGCACAAACGACATGGTTTGACTTTGTTAAAATTTCATAACTTACCTTATTCGATTTTTAATTTGTTGAATGCTCTCCTGTTATTTATTTTTCGTTGTCTACTTTTTTTGACACAAGCGCCTTTCACGACGACTTCGGGTCCAGCAGCACAAATTCTGTCGGCGTCAGTGCCGAACGAAAATGTGAACGCTAGACTTCAACGTCATGGCGTTCGGCAAGGAGGGGAAGCAAAGAAACGAACACATACATACAAACTATCGTTCGTCCGAGCAACGGACAGTTGACGCTGTCAGAACAGTAACAAAAATTACAACAAAATGACAACAGCATCGGGGAGAAAGTCATGGCGAGGAAATTTAGTTCCAGAGGGTGGCGTCTCGTGATGTGATATTTCCAGGCTTGCTCCGATGTTCGTGCCGATCTCGTTGGCATATGTGCATTGGAACTGATTCGGCTCAATCAGTTCCGTTCATTCAGTTCCGCAGGTGTTCATAAAAATAAAGGTTCCGTTCATTTGGTTCGTTAGGTTCTGTAGTAGTGAAAATGTGAGGCAAGCAGAATGCTGCCTCTCACCCCCTTTACTTCGGGGTGATTAAAGTGACGGTGACTTCGCTGGCCAGGTTCACCTTCACTCGAAAAGACTTTCCGTCGGCCTCCACCAGGAACTTAATGGTGCTCCGGGCGGTTCCGGGATTAGTTCCACCCATTTGGTGAAAGCGTCGAAGAACACGAGTAGCATCGTGTTTCCGTGCTTGGAGCGATGAAGCGGTCCGATGAAGTCCGAGCAAAGAATGTCAAATGGTTCGTCCACTTGCCGGGTTTGCGTCCGTCCTGCAGGCTTCATCTGGCTGATCTTGAACTTCTGGCATTTCTCACAGTGCTTGACGTACCGTGCTACGTCGCGGAACAAGCCGGGCCAGTAGTAACGCTGATAGATCCGTGCGATCGTCTTTCGAATCCCCAAGTGTCCAGCTGTCGGATGGTCATGGCACCGTATTCTGTGGTCGGCCGCGACGCAGAGCTTCCAAGGCACGTAATCCTCCTCTTCGGGCCGATGGCCGAGGTGTCGGTACACTTGATTTCCCACGATGGCGAAGTCAGGAAAGCGATCCGGGGCTTAAAGTATCCGTTTGGTGAGCCGAATGATCCAGGTGCACTTCGGCGGTTCCTCCTGGGTGATCTGTAAAGTCACCTCGAGTGGTTGTCGGGAGAGAGCATCGGCCACAATGTTCTGCTTCCCTCGTCGGTAGTGGATGTCAAATTGGTACTGCTTGAGCTCCGGTGCCTAGCGCGCAATTCTTCCAGTCGGGTTGTCGATGCTGTTTAGCCATTTCAGTGCAAGGTGATCAGTTACCACGTCAAAGCGGTACCCCTCCAGGTAACAACGTAGTTTGCGAATAGCCCATACTATCGCTAGGCACTCCTTCTCGGTGGCGGAGTAGTTTTCCTCGGCCTTGACCAAGAGTCGGCTAACGTAGGCGATCACTCGCTCCACTCCTTGATGCTGTTGCGTCAGGACGGCCCCAAGTCCACAGTCGCTAGCGTGCCTGCGTCAATCGCGTTTTGAGTTCCTCGAATGCGGTTTGCTGCTCGGATTTCCATTCCCATCTCTGGCCCTTTTTTAAGAGGGTAGACATGGGTTGGACGATGGCTGCAAAATTCGGGACAAAACGGCGATACCAGGAGGCGATCCCGAGGGCGGTTGGAGTTCTCGGACCTCTGCGATCTTGTCAGTATCGGTGTAAATCCGTATTCCGCTGATGACGTGGCCCAGGTAAACCAGACTGCGTCGGAAAAACTTACATTTCGCCTTATTGAGCCGGAGGTTGGCCTGCCTCAGCCTTCGGAGCACCTCGCATAGGTTCCGCACGTGTTCCTCCAAGGTGGTTCCACTGACGACGATGTCGTCCAAGTACGCGAAAGCGAACGGTTCCATTTCGGGTCCGATGACGCTGTCCAGAGCTCGCTGAAACGTGGCTGGTGCCGAATGAAGGCCAAACGGCATTACTTTCCAGTGGACCAGTCCTCGGCCTGGAACCGTAAAGGCTGTGTAAATAAATGACTACATTTTTTTGGATGATCATTCGGATTTTGTATGGGAATGAACTGAACATTCGGCCTGGGATGATGAAAATGCCGTCGAATGAGCCAAATGTGCTGTAGTGGAAATAGCCTATAAGATTCTATTTAAACTGTTAGTAATAGAGTTTATTTGAAAAGTGGAAAATCAAATAGCTGATCTAAAAAGTCGTGTTAAGAAGGAGTGAGGTAATTTGCGCAACTAAACAATTGAACAAAATCGTTGAATGGTTGTGAATATGTTTGAAACAATTCTGATTTTATTAAATACTTATAAAATATTTAAAATTTTATTTTTTAACTGTGTACGCCGACGCCGCCGATAAATTCGACGGCTTAGCCGCCGCCGGTTCTCTCTGTCGGCTAAGCCGCCGAAACCGGTTCTTTTTGGTCTCTACGCCGCCGCCAGAGCTAACTCAAGCGACGTAAACCTCTAGCTCAGATTCATATTCAATTTATTACTAAACGTTATTGTATGTAACCTCCCATCAGTTCCAATCCTTCTCCATAAATCGTCATTGAATCCGCACGGAACTCTGGCGGAAATTCCGCGATGATTCCTCGAGGGTTTTTTTTTTGCGATTTTCGCCATCGTTTCCCCCAGGAATTGGCCAGGAAATGCCTCGATGATTCCTCGAGGTTTTTGTTTTGCGATTTTCGCCATCGTTTCCCCAGGAATTGGCCAGAAAATTTCTCGATGATTCCTCGAGGGTTTTTTTTGCGTTTTTCGACATCGTTTCCCCCAGGAATTGGCCAGGAAATTCCTTGACGATTCCACCATGATTTTCCCAGGAAATTCCTCGAGGATTCCTGATCGATTTCTATACAAAATTTCCCAGTATTTTTTTTACCGTAAATCAATACCGGCGCACAGTGGATCCGTCAGAGGCCAAAAATCAAAAATTGTGATGACGTAGGATTTAAACAAAATGTAAACAAATTGTCTCTTAAAAGTCAAAGCTTCTCAATGGCATACCGGATTTTTCTAGAAATCTAACGGTACTTTCTAAAAATAGCATTGCAAACATGAACACGTGTTCATTTTCGCAACGCAGCTGCGCTCAGAAAGTTTTTTCTCTTCTTCAAATCGCCCTTTAAGGAGATCAAAACGTTAGCTAGAGTGCTCCGAATTTAATTTTTTTTTAGTTGACGTTAAATAAATAAATAAATAAATAAATAAATAAAAAATTATTTAAAATGCAATTTGAAACTGAAGGTGTTTACTTTAAATCGAGATATTAATAATTAACTTTCCTGTCAAAGTTTTTTCGTTAAACTAATTTTATGGAATAACCCTTTTTTGTGTGTGTTTGTGAAAGTCTATTTTATGTTTAGTTAAAGTTTTAGATGTGTTCCAAGAAAATGCAGAAATTGGTTTGTATGTCATTGTGTTTGTCTTACTTTTAAGGTGTTAAATGTTATAAAATTAGCTGCAGAAATTTGCAGATGTGTGCTTAGATGAGTCTGCTGTTTCTGCTCTATGCAATGAAAATCAAAATCGAAGTTTCCTGCCAGCTGATCCAATGGAAGGTTAAGGTTGGTTTGAAGTAACCTTAGCATCGCATTTTGCTCAGTGCTTCGCGAATCGCAGGGCATCGAAAGCTGCCCATTGCTTGGTCCACCATTTTTTCTCCGTGTTTCGTGCACAGACAGCATTTTGCAGGATTTTTGCAAGTCTTGGCCTCGTGCCCTGCCTCTCCACACTTAAAACATCTCAACATCTCAGATGCTTAACACCTCCTCACTGTCTGTTAAGACAATGGCATCATTCTCCAGGTCTAAGGGTCTAGGGTACTCTACCTGCGGTTGTTGAGGAAAGAGGGTGTGAACTATGCGCCTACACAGCTTCCTCATAACCAACTTGTATGCCGCTCCAAAGGGCTCCAGTTCTGCGGCATCACAGAGCTCTTGAAAATGTCTGGCCTTGCTCCGCTGTATTGCTATCTTCAGCTCCTTTCTCTTCTCATTGAAGACCGAGGCATATAGGTCCCTCAGCGGTGGGGATCTCAGTCTATGCAACCTTCGTCTTGCTGCATGACATTCCCTCCGAGCCTTTGCTATCTCCTCGTTCGACCATACTACAGGTTGGTGTCTGTTCACTCCTTTGCGTGCCTTTGGAGGCATCGCAAGCTATGGAGATGGTATCCGCGATTGCCTCAGCCGAGCTATTTGCATCTCCAAGTAAGTCTAGACCATCCACCATTTGGAGAAGACGATCCTTATCCAGGGAGTCTGTCTTGTAGCTGACATGCTGAAGAACCCTTGCCGATCGTCCCTCCGTCGGAATTAGCGATGTAAGGACGGCCAGGTGATCACTATGGGTGTAGAGATCTCGGACTCGCAAAGGTTATGATCGACTCTCGGCCAGACTTGCTGTAGGTGCTCTTGGTGCCGCTGTTTAGCAAACATTCCTGCAGTGACGCAAATGTGTCCAGAAGAATTGCACCCCTTGCCGTCGTCGATTTGCTGCCCCACTCAATGGCCCATGCATTGAAATCGCCAGCGATTAGTACAGCAGATTTGCTCCGAGCATCTTGCGCAATTTTCTCGACGATTGCTCCATACACTTCTAGGGACACACTTGGCGCAATGTAGCAGCTGTAGACGTGACTGTGGCCGCCTTACCGATGGCGTAGGCCAGGTGGTCCCGAAACGACAGCCTGTGGTCAATCATTATACCGAGGTACTTAATGGCTGGCTTGGAGGATATCATGGTTGCCCCAATCCTTAGGGTTGCCGTCTCCACCCTCTTCCTACTGCTGATCAAAACGGCTTCTGACTTATGCTCAGCCAGCTGTAGCCCGTTTTGCGTAAGTCACTCGATAACCATATCGCCTGCTGCACTGCACTTCGCGATACCAATCCGCAATCCGCAAAACCAATGATTTCATTTCCTTCGGGGAGGCTCAGTCGTAGTACTCCGTCGTACATGACGTTCCATAGCAGGGGCCCGACGACTGAGCCCTGTGGGACTCCTCCGGTGACGGTGTACTGCCGCTGTCCTTCATCGGTCTCGTATAGCAGGACCCTGTCTCGAAAGTAGCTTGCGATCAGCTGGGTTGGATACGCCGAGATTTTTCTGGTGTTTAATGCCGCAAGTATGTGGTCCCATCTTGCCGAGTTGAAGGCATTTTTGACATCTAGGGTGTAGACTAAACAGTAGTGTTTGGTGCCTCCGAGTGCCCTGGATTGCGCCACGGGCTATCTCAGTCACTGCGCTAATGCCATCCGTCGTGCTGCGGTGCTTCCGAAAGCCGTATTGCTGGTACGAGGATGGGTCATCAAGGTCTTTCCCTGGCTTCGGGATGAGAACTAGGCTCTGTATTTTCCACCTACGAGGTACAGTGCCTATTATAATCTTCATCACGCCGTTCGGGATACTGTCGGGTCCGGGAGCTTTGTGTGCTTTAACTTTTGCAGTAGTGCTCAACACCTCCTCACTGTCTGTTAAGACAATGGCATCATTCTCCAGGTCTAAGGGTAGTGTACTCTACCTGCAGTTGTTGAGTAAAGAGGGTGTGAACTCTGCGCCTACACAGCTTCCTCATAACCAACTTGTATGCCGCTCCAAAAGGTTCCAGTTCTGCGGCATCACAGAGCTCTTGAAATTTTATTTTTTAACTGTATACGCCGACGCCGCCGATAAATTCGACTTGTTTGAAGGGCTTTCAGGGTCTCTAAACCTTTTAGGCGTCTCTGAATCCACTGGATCTGCAACAGATGCATCATTTGGCAGATTAGCTGCCATACCCGTATTGCTGGTCAGCGGCGGTGAATGACCCAATACGGAGCTCGTCGCAAAGGGGTCGCGGTCCTCCATCACCTTCTATCCACGTGTAGTCGGAACTCAGTTAAATTACTATGGTAAACAAAAAATCCAAATTCCCTCGTAGGTTAAGAATTTCACCCGGGCTTCTCTGATGGAGGTTATACTGCCCCTACTCGGAAGCCATCAAGCCATCACCTTGAGGATAGAGTCCCATTTGGCCGTGTTGAAGGCGTTCCATGAGGTCACTATGAGGCAGTACTTCTTAGAACCTCCTTGCCATCTGGTTCCTTGAATTGCACTCGTGGCAGTATCTACAACCGTGGCAAGTGCGTCCAGAGTCGATCTTGCCATGCGGAATCCAAACTGGAGCAAATCAGATTTTCGAACACTTTGCCCACAGTGTCGAGCAGGCAGATCGGTCGGTAGGATGACGGGTCGCCTGGGGGCTTGCACGGCTTCGGCAGGAGCACCAAGTTTTGAATTTTCCAAGTCGCTGGAAAAATCCACTCAGTTAGGCAGACATTGAATATTTCGGTAAACACTGTGGGATGCAGAGAGATTGCCATCTTAAGTGCACGATTCGGAATGCAATCCGGTCCTGGGGCTTTCCTGGGCTTGAGGTCACTAGGAGGACCTCATCAACCGTGACCAAATCGATAACATTCGGAATATTCTTGTGGAGTTGCGCTGCATAGGAGTTGGTGATGATGCTAGGTCTGTGGGGGAAGAGCGTTTCAACGATCGCCTTCAGCTCGATTCTAGCGTTGACTCTTTTCACTATCGTCTTGTATTCCTTGCCCCAAGGATCATACTCAGCAGAGTCGCACATTTCCAAAAAGCACTCCCTTTTGCTTTTTCGGATCTCCGTTTTGAGCACCCGCCTTGCCGCTTGATACTCCAGCTGAGGGTCTCCACATGACCATAATGCAGCTTTCCCACTAGTGTCGTTAACCCATCGTGTGGTGTGGCTCGCTCCAGCAGGGCTTGTGCTGCGATGCAATGGTTAAGGTTGGTTTGAAGTAACCTTAGCATCGCATTTTACTCAGTGCTTCGCGAATCGCAGGGCATCGAAAGCTGCCCATTGCGTGGTCCACCATTTTTTCTCCGTGTTTCGTGCACAGACAGCATTTTGCAGGATTTTTGCAAGTCTTGGCCTCGTGCCCTTCCTCTCCACACTTAAAACATCTCAACATCTCAGATGCTTAACACCTCCTCACTGTCTGTTAAGACAATGGCATCATTCTCCAGGTCTAAGGGTCTAGGGTACTCTACCTGCGGTTGTTGAGGAAAGAGGGTGTGAACTATGCGCCTACACAGCTTCCTCATAACCAACTTGTATGCCGCTCCAAAGGGCTCCAGTTCTGCGGCATCACAGAGCTCTTGAAAATGTCTGGCCTTGCTCCGCTGTATTGCTATCTTCAGCTCCTTTCTCTTCTCATTGAAGACCGAGGCATATAGGTCCCTCAGCGGTGGGGATCTCAGTCTATGCAACCTTCGTCTTGCTGCATGACATTCCCTCCGAGCCTTTGCTATCTCCTCGTTCCACCATACTACAGGTTGGTGTCTGTTCACTCCTTTGCGTGCCTTTGGAGGCATCGCAAGCTATGGAGATGGTATCCGCGATTGCCTCAGCCGAGCTATTTGCATCTCCAAGTAAGTCTAGACCATCCACCATTTGGAGAAGACGATCCTTATCCAGGGAGTCTGTCTTGTAGCTGACATGCTGGAGAACCCTTGCCGATCGTCCCTCCGTCGGAATTAGCGATGTAAGGACGGCCAGGTGATCACTATGGGTGTAGAGATCTCGGACTCGCAAAGGTTATGATCGACTCTCGGCCAGACTTGCTGTAGGTGCTCTTGGTGCCGCTGTTTAGCAAACATTCCTGCAGTGACGCAAATGTGTCCAGAAGAATTGCACCCCTTGCCGTCGTCGATTTGCTGCCTCACTCAATGGCCCATGCATTGAAGTCGCCAGCGATTAGTACAGCTGATTTGCTCCGAGCATCTTGCGCAATTTCATCGACGATTGCTCCATACTCGCTTAGTATAGCGACGTCTATGCGCTCCTCCCGTAACATTTGTGAGAGCAGGTCCTGAGACGCTCTGCAGTGGTTGAGGTTGAGTTGCAGGAACTTAACCATCTTTTAGGACTTTAAGTGCCTTCCTGTATTCCGGGCAGACTCTACTGAGAACCGAGTGCGCGGATTGATCCGAGTTAGTTCCCTGTGGCTGGAGGTGTGTTCCGTGATTCCGCACTTAAGACATGTTTCTTTAGTAACGTGCAGCTGGCTCCTGCATCTTGCGGATGTGTGTCCGAAGCGGATCTGTTTGGATTTGGATTTGGCTGGGGCTGCCGATGGATTGGTCGGTTGTGTGGCGTACTGTTCCGCTCTCTGCGCCGCACTGAAGTCTGCACTGCGATGTCCCTGCCTTGTATCTTCAGTCCCAGCCTAGCCGCCTGGTTGCTCATCTCCGACGGAGTCATTTGCTGGCTTGTTTCGGCTGTTTTGGGTGTAGTGGTGACGCCTCGGGTCTCGTTTGTTGGCGATATTTCTGTCATGGCGAGCTTGTAGGCAGATAACTGTGAGCGCACGTGAAGCTACAGCTCCTTCATCCTGGCAAATGTGGTCTTCATGGCCTGGTTGATGCTCCTCACTTTGCTATCATTTACCTTAAAGAGCACGTCGTCCAATAAAGCGCCAATTTCCTCGATCTCCGTGAGCGGGGTCTGTGCTGTGGACTTCTTTTGAGGTTGGGCTTGATTTGGGGGGCTCAAAGTGCTCCTCTAGCTCTCTTCGGCGTCAAGTCGTCTACGTTCGCTGCCGTTTGTGTGAGTGTGTGTGCTTGTGTGTGTTTATGTGTGTTTGTGTGTGTTTGTGTGTGTGTGTATGTGTGTGTTTTTTTTTTTATATTCATATAAAGTTTTGTTTGCGAGAGCAGTAGGAGGTGTCCGTTGTCTGCGGTACAGCCGACGTAGCATTGCTTCGCAGACGCATTGGCCCCACCTACTCTCTATTCCGCTCTCCTACTGCGTTCTGCCCGCCTTACCTCGCTCATCACTGCTGCGGCAAAACTGGACACCTCATTCTATTTCCGGATCGATTCTAACATTCCAGGTACTAGGTTGGTGATGGTTATGAGCCTTTCCATAACCTCCTCGAGCCTCTGTCTATGGGCGGCAAATCTTCTACACGAGAATATTACATGGCACGCATCCTCCACCGTGTGCCGTCCTCTTCAAATAGCTCCGAAACCGTGGCCGGATAGGAGTTGCGTGAGGTGAAGATTCACCTCTCCGTGCTTCCTCGCAAGCCAGGTTGCGATATTGGGGATGAGTTGGTGTGTCCAGCGGCCTTTGGGTGTGTGATCCCTTCTTGTGGACATACTCCAAATGTTCGCGAAAGGACAATCTGGTATCCGGCATAATAGCCAATTCACACTGAGCACATCTACGGGGAACGTGTGGGAATGATGGTAGATGTGAAACCCCAATTCACACTGGGACCATCTACTGTCTACCATCAATTTGAAACTTGAATTGAATTATAAACAAATTTAAAATTTTACCCAAAATGAATTTCGAGCAGAAAATGGCCATTATCACTGCTGCGCAACAGGAATGCAGTGAAATTATAAGCAAATTCATAGTGCCATTCGACAAAATCGGCGAAATGATCGAGTTTGAGCAGAACACAGACGACGACGACTTTTTGTTGCCTGCCAATTCAAATGTATACATATTTCTGCATTACTAAAGATCGGCAGAGGAAATATGATGTGCCATTGCAAAATATTAAATTCACAAATAAATATAAAATATATCAAAATAATTCGGATTTTGTAAGTCATTTATTTAGAAAAAGTTGTAGTTGTTTTTAGAACAGATGGCAAAAGAAGCACTTGTTGGGTCTTTAGATTCTCTTCATGCTATTTATCATGCTCGCGGGATTAGTACTCCTTCTGAACTTGCAGCATCTCTCGAGCTAAATCAAGCTCTCCTTTAATGCGTTGGTGGATCTGGGCTCTGGATCCGGGTCATGCTGTTGATGTTACTGGTGCTGCACGCAGAAGGAAGACTTTGGATCTAACTTGATCCGGAATTTTATACTTTCCATGAAATCTGAAATTAATGTGTTGTGTGTACTAGACATCTGCATGAATGCATCCAAAAAGGCAATTGAATCATTCATTCTAAAAAAGTGTACACCTTTTTACTGCACAGTTTTAAATGGATGTGAGTGAATGTTGTACAAATTGTCAGTATCGACAGCTAGTGTTCTCACTCACTCTCATGTTGTACAGCAGTTTATGAGTACACTAAAATTGGTGCCCAGTTATTTTACTGCACACTATACTGGTGTGCAGTTTACTCACTGTACAGTGAGTTATTATTATTTGCTTATTATACGTATAAGCAAAACTTAATGAAAGCAGGAGGCATACAAAAATCAGAATGTCATATGCAAGAAAATATAGCCAATATAGTTTTCATTATTACATATTTATTTCAAAAAATTATTGATTATACAAAACTTGCAAGAATATTATCTTATTCACCATATCATCTGTGGTTGCAATTTTACAGCGTTTATAATTTAATTATGTTTTTAGCAACCGAGAAGGCTCTCCCGGATGATGCACTGCTTGCTGGAACGGCTAATAATTTACAAGCAACCTTAAAAAGTAGGGGAAATTGTTGTTTGTTGTTTGTCCACCAACTTCGAGTTGGCACTCATCGTCAGCATCTATATGGAATATTTACATTTTCATATGTTCGTATTTCATTGCTTATAATAGATTGGATATTATTATTCTGAATGGGTTGTACATAATCGGCGAAAATTTCACCCATGTCCACTTTGTGCAAAATATTAAACTCATCTGTACAGATAAATGACAGCACACATTCACTGTACTTATAATTGTGTATGGTGTACAACTTTTAAAAAAGAGACAAATATTGTACTCACTTACGAAGTGTACAACTATTACTGTCATTCACTCTAAGTGAGTACAGTAAAAATGTTGTACTGTTCTTCTAGCTACTTAAAAAATGAGTACATTTGTTTTAAGAACAGTTTACTACTGTACAGTACTATGGTGTTGGAAATGAAAGCATTCATGCAGACCTCTGGTGTGTACGTTATTTAAGTACTAATAAACTCAATTAAATAAACTTACTGGAGTTGTCCATAGTAGACGAGACTATTTTGTAACATGTAACGTCCATGTTGTATTTGAGCGGTTGGTAGTGCAGGTGAGCGGAGCACGCGCTTGTATCCGGCTCTATCTCGTCGGCTAATGGTGTTAGGGTACCGCATTGCTACTTGCTCACACATGACTATTATAATTTATTTAAATAATCGCGTGCTATTTTGGGGGGACAGAATAGCCTAGCAATCATCTTCGATTAAAAAAAAGAAAGAAAGAAAGACAGAAAGAGAGAAAAGAGAAAAAGGATAGAAAAGGCTACAATGCGTCATATAGTGGCATTATGACCGCGCTTAGATGTTTTAAGCGGTCGAATCCCCTCGATGTTTGATCTTACAACTTGTCAAGATGATCTGTGAACACTTGTCTCCTATTCTCAAATCTTTCTTTTAAGATTTCTAATGCTCTTTCGTAATTATCTTCGGAGACCACTAAGTGTCTAATTAGACACTCAGCTTCTCCTTTTACTAATTCCTTGAGACGAATTAGTTTTTCTTTGCTCTCCAGCTTCTTATTCTTGTGAATTAAATTTGAAAACAAATCATGAAAGGCGGCCCAAGCCGATAGATCCCCATTGAAAGAGGGAATCTCAATTTCTTTTAATTTAAGCTGGCCGTCCGCTTTATTCTCTAGTATTGCCTTTAATTGATATTGGTAAAGGCCTGTCACTTCTTTGAATTCAAACTCAGTTTCTATCTGCTCGCTGATTTCGCTGTCTAACTTCCTCAATTCCTTGAAGTCATCGCGAATCAGTTCAAAAACATCATCGGTTGTTATACCGAAATCAATCGATCTTCTAAATTCGGCCGTAGCCCGGAAAAATCTCTGTTTTTGACTCTCCCATTTCGAAACCTTGACTGGGGCTTCCTGGCTGTTAATACTTTCTAACATATTATCTTTTATTGTTATTGTCTCTTGATGAATATCCAGTTCAAAATAGTTACAATCTGGAAGTCTATCTTGGTTTTCTTCCAGCTGCCTATGTTGAACCTCAAAAGATGCCCATAATTTTAAAATCTCGGATTTTGCTTCCGATGCTTTAATTGCCCTTGCTAGCCATTTCTGTTCCAATTCACGAATACTTGAGTAAATCGTGAATTGGCTTTTGGCGATCTTATTTATTTGTTCTCTTGTAAGAGTCATTTTAGATTTTTTTTTGTTCGGCTTGTTTTTCTTTAATTGGAAAATTAATTTTTCCAATTTTTTAAATTAAAGTTTAAAAATTTTACTTTTTATTTTTTATTATTATTATTTAGTAATTCTAACTCTTTTATGAACTTCTTTTGTAGTTCTCCGGATGATATTGTAATTAATCTATATAGTTCTATTTTCTGCTTTCTTCTTTGCTTTTTTTTCCTGATCCTCTTTTCCTTATTCTTTTTTCTGGAGAAGGGAGTACTTTTTTAATTTGTCTTTGCCTATATTGTTCAATTGTCAGTGGCTGAGGTCCAGCACCTGGCTCAGCTGCTGCTTTTAAGTATTCTTAATTGTTTAATTTGGAGTGTTTTTGCTCCATTAACAGTATAGACAAAGACAAGAAATCCGGAAAAGTTATAATAGAGAGAAAAAAAATTGAATTCTTAATTATATCTTGTTGCTGATCCAGAGTTTCTCTCCTTCTTCCTTCTGCGTTGCTTAGATGTCGTAAATATCTAGGTTTCGTCTTCCTTCCGCGTTGCCCAGTTGTTGTTGCTTGCTGGGTTGTCGCCTTCTTCCTTCTGCGTTGCCCAGTTCTTGTTGCTTGCTGGGTTGTCGCCTACTTCCTTCTGCGTTGCCCAGTTGCTACTACCTGCTGGGTTGTCGCCTTCTTCCTTCTGCGATGACCAGATGTTGTAAGTATCTGGTGTGTGTTGCCGGCTGCTACTCGCTCTCCGGACATTAGAGAGAGTTCTCTGTTTGAAGTGTTAAGACGTGTTTTTTGGCTCCTTTTCTTTTATAATTATTGCTCAATATTATCAACTTTTAATTACATATTTGCATATATTCTGGTTCGTACTGTTGAAGTTACCATCTGCTGTGCTAAGTGCTAATCATTTGTGTATTTTGTGAATATTTAATTGCAATTTAATCTTTGTGAATCTGCCAAGCA
>JAWNLU010000766.1:0-17855 GCA_035042165.1 Drosophila kuntzei | reverse complement strand
GCAAATTTGGTCAGAATATAAGAGACAGTCCCAAACATCTAATCTGTAAGTTTGGTTAAGATATCTGAAGAAACAAAAAAGTTTTCCATACTAAAGGTTAATTTCATCCGATTATTGCTATGGCAGCTATATGATATAGTAATCCGACTTTGACCATATTTGGTCAGAATGTAAGAGACAGTCCCAAACATCTAATCTGTAAGTTTGGTTAAGATATCTGAAGAAACAAAAAAGTTTTCCATACTAAAGGTTAATTTCATCCGATTATCCCTATGGCAGCTGTATGATATAATAATCCGACTTTGACCAAATTTGGTAAGGATGTTAGAGACAGCCCCAAACATATAATCTGTAAGTTTGCTTAAGATATCTTAAGAAACAAAATAATTTTTCATTCTAAAGGTTAATGTGCATCATCTATCTTTATAAAATTCTTTGTCCTGACTGACTGACTGACTGACTGACTAATACATCAACGTGTAGCCCAAACGGCTAAAGGTAAAGAGCTGAAATTTTCACACAACATAGCTGAGACAATTTCATCGTAAAATGAGACGGCGTTTTGTAAAATTTCACCTGGAAGTGTGTTTACTCCTTATTTAGCAACTTATTCGATCGATGAAAAATAATGTTTGCGGCCGGTGCCTAGGCAGGGATCATTCCTTTAAAAATTGTAACAAGGTGTGTTCCGACTGCGAAAAATTCTTCTGCATAAATCTCCAACTGCTAAAGCAACAAATGCTACGGTAAATATGAAGAATAATGAAGATAAGCAGAAATGTATTCTTCTCGCTACAAGGAAAAAGGAAACTGGCTCGATTGCAGAGTGCTGCTTGATAGTGGCTCGCAGGTCAACTTTCTCACAAAATCAATGGAAAAGAGACTAGGAATAAAGAAAAATAAAAAGCAAGCCACAATAAAAGGAATGGGAGGAAAAACGTCTCAGGTCGACGAGAGTCTATCTCTCAATGTTAGATCCAAAAATTTCACTTTTGAATCCAGCATTGAGTGTTGGTAATTAAAAATATAATATCCATGATGTAGGAACTGTACCTTCTTATCTGAAGTTGGCCGACCCCTGTTTTAATATCCCAAAGGACTTAGATATGCTTTTAGGAATAGGGCTATTCTATGAGACCCATTTAAAAGGCACCTCATCCTTAAATAATGGCCAAATTAGACTACAAAATACGGTCTTTGGGTGGGTGGCTAATGGCCCATTGGTGACAAAAAAGTCACAAGTATTTTGTGGCACAGAAAAAACCGACAGCCTATATTCCCAACTTCAAAAATTCTGTGAAGTTGGGGAAGTTAATACCGCTGCTCCCAATCTCACAATTAAAGAAACTAAATGTGAGGAGATATTTGGAAAGAGTTTAAACAAGGTTAAGAATGGGAAATTTGACCACAAACCCAACCCCTTAAAACCCAACTGTATTCAACTAGGCAGCTCCGAACTCCAAGCAAAGAGAAGATTATTTTTGACTTTGGAACGGAAATTAAAAAAAAACCCAATTTAAAAAAAGCAGTATACAGAATTTTTAGAGGAATATGTTAAATTAGGTCACATGGCACCCGTGGAAAATCCCGAAAAGTTGTTGTCAAGGTACTATTTTCCGCAACTCTGTGTGTTTAAGCCAGACAGTACAAAATATATGTAAACAATATATTCCTGAGCTGTGTGTCAGTGTCAGCTTTTATTAATGCAATTTTTTCCTCGCGTTGAAAATTCAAGTCTCACCTTGACTCTCCATGTTTGACATTTGAATAAGTCCACCAGGAATAATTGCTTGATATATTTTCCTGATAGACTCATCAGCTGTTCTCTCAGTCCACACATGCTATCGATATGCCAAATATCGAGATGAATTTGTGGATTTCGTTCAAGTTGCTGGATACGCACCAACCGAAAACGAAAACTAAAAATTCCTGCCAAAGTTTTTTATATGAAGTTTGACAGGAATTTATAGTTCCGGGCCTGCTTTTTACAAAAGGTTTAATTTAATTTATAATCATGTTTATCCGATTTTAAATTCTGATTTTATTGAAAGGACAAACTAATTTAATTCCTATTTATTTAATTTTGAAATCAGAAATCATATAATCATGTTTATCCGATTTTAAATTCTGATTTTATTGAAAGGACAAACTAATTTAATTCCTATTTATTTAGTTTTGAAATCAGAAATCATATAAAAAAAACTGTGCCAGGAATTTTTAGTTTACGTTTTCGTTGCTTGTATATCCAGTAAGTTCAACGAAATTCACAAATTCATATCGATAGTTGGCCTATCGATAGCGTGTGTGGACTGAGAGAACAGCTGACACACAGCTCAGTAATATATTGTTTACATATATTTTGGAAGCAAAGTTGAGACATGGAGCAAAAAAGAGCGCGGAAAACAAAAAAAGGAATGCAATTTTTCAACGCGAGGAGAAAATTGCCCTTATAAAAGCAGTAGAGGCAAGACCATGTCTGTGGCTTGTGAAACTTATTTTATCTTATAAGAAGTCTGATAAGTATAAGCTCTTGCAAGATGACTTAAACTCAATGCATCGCTGGTGCACAGCTAATCACTTGAACTCAATGCATCGCTGATGCACAGCTAATCACTTGAACTTAAATTTTTCTAAATGCCTGTTTATGACTTTTAACAGGAGTACTCCATTTTCATTTGCAGCAGCGGCCGCCGGGGCCGGGGGGTGAGTTCATTTCTTTATTTGTTGCTGCTGAAATAAATTAAGAAGGTAAGATACATTAGCTTGTATTAAGAGTTATTAAAATAATTAATGAAAATTATGTTTGTAGCGAGTGAATGTAAGAGCGCATGGACATCGTTGCGGGACAGTCTATGTTATCATCGCAGCAAGCTTGCCAAAAGTGGAAGCGCGGGAGGCATGGTCTTGGGTCAGCCCCAAATTGGTGAAAATGTGGATTGGCAGTTCGCAAAACAAATGGCTTTTCTGCCTGTTATGTCGTTGGAAAGACAACCTTTTTTGTGTTAAAACGCCCACGTTGGGACAGCGCAAGCCGATGCATGCTCCACTCCTAATGTCGTCGATGAAAGCACCTTTGCTGACTTCGGAGGAGTCGAATTGGATTCTCACAGACGATGATGTAGAGGCAAGCACGTCGTCGGCTTATGCATACAAGAATGCAAAGAGGCGTAGGGAAGCGACCGAGGAATCGGCTGCTGCAGATAGTGGCCTCGCTGCCTTACTTGTCGACTTTATTAAAAGGAAGAAGAAGGCCAGAACAATCTTCCCGTTTTGGGATGAGCTGCTCAGCAAGCTCCCAGAAGATGTTGCAACAGCCACTGAGGTGGAAATAATAAATTTGTTGTTCAAGAAGGTGCAGGATAATGCTAACAATAAATAAATACATATAAGTAGAATTACTTATAAAATTCTTTATTATTCGCGTACACCAGCTGATTGGTTCTGCCGAGGCACTGACCCGAATGCAGAGTTAACAAAATCTTTTGTATTATTTCTTATGAATTTGGGGTAATCCTGTACTCGACCACGAAAGGCTTCATCATCAGGATCTTCTGGGCTTTTAATTTCCACCGTGTCGCCATATTCCCTTGGGCATATGCGCATCATGTAATTGTGCAGGTAACAGCACGCCATAGGTACATTTTGCGCTCTATTTGGTTCACAGTGCATGAATTTTCCGCAGTGCTGGAGATAATCCTTTAAGCTTAGTTTCCACCAGAGATAAATTCCTGTGCCCCAGGGTAAACTCCATATAAAAAAAACGTCGACTGGGGGTAGCCGAATACGGTCGTCTAAATTCCGCTGCTGCGATATCCACGAAAGTCATCAACCAGAGTTGCCAGATAAGTTACGGCGTTGTTCAACACTTTTGGCACAACAGCTGGTACCCGGTGTAGAAATCAATGCCTTGTTCATTCTTTTGACAAGGGGTTGTTGAATGAGAACACGAGAATATTTGAAAAATGTCGAAAAGCGAATTAAATGTGAAAAAGGACGCCCTGGACCTGTTCACTACATAGGACATAATTGATCTAACTCAAGAAGTTGAAAAGTATTCTGTCAGTTATAATCAGTCGTGCAAGTAGACATGGACAAGGGCTGATAATTCCTAGTGGTTCTACGGGGGACCGAAAAATTGAGGCGACGCACAGTGGGGCGAAAAAGTCAAAATCGCGCCATAATTCAGCGGAGCCCTATAGGAAAAATATTTTGATGACATCTTTTTAAGAGAATTAAAGTATTACAAAAAAACTTAAAAGTTACAAATATTTAGGGGAATGTTCATTTATTTTGTAAAAATTCTTAATTCAACAATTATTTTCTTTACAATCGGAAGAGTATATAGTTTTCGTAGGAATAATCTGGTCAAATTTTCAGTTACATTTTGTAATAAATCTAAAGCTGATTTTGGCATTTGATTTATTTTTTTTCCTGACTCTTGTAATGCCTCCATACTAAAGGATCCGAGGTATTTAACATTCTATTCAGAACATCGAGGTTGCACTTTTCCCGACTGCATTTTCTCGAAAAATGTTCTCGGTAAAACTTAAAATCTTTGTTTCGTGCTCCTGGGCCTCCTCGGTTAATTGGCCAATTGGGAGCAATGCATACTTAATTATTTTCGGGCCATGAATAAAAAATGTATGTAAAGTTGGCGACATATTATACCAAGGGTACAAATTTAAACCAGGGCTTAAAACAGCTGACTAATGCCTTTCATTAGGGCTTCGTATTGTAAATGCGCGCTAAGGTTCCAGGGCTGGCGACATTTGAATTTCGGAAATGCAAAAAAGGGCTCGCTAATTTTTTTAGGACATAAAGTTGAATATTAAATCTTGTTTTTAAAAAATTTTAAAGACGGATCTTGCCCGATTAATTACTTTGTGTCCATCAATAACAAAAAAATTTGGTTTTTTTTGACATTTTTTTAAAAGTTACAAAAAAATATACAAAATGTTTTTATGAAAACTTGATTTGTACTAATGAACTGAAAAAAGTCAAAACTTATACTTTCAATTGCCACATATCCCCAAAATTGTTTCATGTTCATAAAAAACGATTGCGAACAGACATTAAAATGACATACTCTATGAATTGCTTAAAGTCGAGTTCGAAAGTTTAACTTTAAATAAGTGTTATGCGATCAGCTGGGTTAGATACGCCGAGATGTTTCTGGTGTTTAATGCCGCATGTATGTGGTCCCATCTTGCCGAGTTGAAGGCATTTTATGACATCTAGGGTGTAGACTAAACAGTAGTGTTTTGCAGTAGTGCTCAACACCTCCTCACTGTCTGTTAAGACAATGGCATCATTCTCCAGGTCTAAGGGTCTAGTGTACTCTACCTGCGGTTGTTGAGGAAAGAGGGTGTGAACTATGCGCCCAAGTTGGAAGGGGCACTTGCTCTTGAAAATGTCTGGCCTTGCTCCGCTGTATTGTTATCTACAGCTCCTTTCTCTTCTCTTTGAAGACCTAGGCATATAGGTCCCTCAGCGGTGGGGATCTCAGTCTATGCGACCTTCATCTTGCTGCATGACATTCCCTCCGAGCCTTTGCTATCTTCGCGTTCCACCATACTACATGTCGGTGTCTGTTCCCTCCTCTGCGTGGCTTTGCCATGGAGGCATCGCAAGCAATGGAGATGGTATCCTCGATTGCCTCAGCCGAGCTATTTGCATCTCCAAGTAAGTCTAGACCATCCACCATTTGGAGAAGACGGTCCTTATCCAGGGAGTCTGTCTTGTAGCTGACACATGCTGGAAAACCCTTGCCGATCGGCCCTCCGTCGGAATTAGCGTTGTAAGGACGGCCAGGTGATCACTTGGGTGTAGAGATCTGTGACACGCCATTTGGAGCCATGCGCAAATAACGGACTCGCAAAGGTTAGGTCGATGATCGACTCTCGGCCAGACTTGCTATAGGTGCTCTTGGTGCCGCTGTTTAGCAAACATTCCTGCAGTGACGCAAATGCACGCAAATGACGAATTGCACCCCTTGCCGTCTACGATTTGCTGCCCCACTTAATGGCCCATGCATTGAAGTCGCCAGCGATTAGTACAGCTGATTTGCTCCGAGCATCTTGCGCAATTTCCTCGACGATTGCTCCATACTCGCTCAGTATAGCGACGTCTATGCGCTCCTCCCGTAATATTTGTGAGAGCAGGTCCTGAGACGCTCTGCAGTGGTTGAGTTGAGTTGCAGGAACTTAACCATCTTTTAAGGCTTTAAGTGCCGTCCTGTATTCCGGGCAGGCTCTACTGAGAACCGAGTGCGCGGATTGATCCGAGTTAGTTCCCTGTCTGGCGCAGAGAAGGCACTTTGGCGGTTTGTGCAGTGGCTGGAGGTGTGTCCCGTGATTCCGCTCTTAAAACAGGTTTTTTTAGTAACGTGCAGCTGTCTCCTGCATCTTGCGGATGTGTGTCCAAAGCCCATGCATCGAAAGCATCGTTTGGGTCGATTTTGCGCCATATGCGGCACAATACCCATCCTAGCGGTGCTGGGTAGCAAGGTCAGTGTCGCTATTTGAGTTCCGCCATAGGCTTTCCTCAGTGTTGGTGTCGCTTCCACTGATATATCACACTCCATGGAAGCGAAGAGTGCAGTAAGTACCTTCTCCACTGTCGTTGACTCGTCGATGTCTACTATCCACCTGCACGGTCTCATGCATGGCCTTTGCTATTTCTTTCCCGGAGAACACCTCTGATAGAGCCGTGTGCAGGCGCTCGGTTGCTGGATCAGATGTGCGAAATTGGTTCAAATCGGTCCACTATATCATATAGCTGCCATAGAACCGATTTGTCGAATATCAAGTTTTAGTACGAACAACTTTTTTGTTTATTACGATATCTTAACCAATTTTACAGAATATGCATATAAGTTGGTTTTATACATCCTGGCCAAAATTGGTTAAGATCGGTCTACTATATCATATATCTGTCATAGAAAGAATTGGTCGATAATTAAGGATTAGGGTGAAAATTATTGTTGTTTCTGGAGATTTGTCAATCTTGAGAGTTTCTAGAGATTCTGTCTATCACTCGCTTATTATGAATATAATTTAGTCTAATAAGTCCTGAATGAATTTGGTTTTCATAGGTTCACTATATCATATAGTGGTCATTGTAACAATCAGGGCGGATGCCCTTTTCTATAATTTAGGAATATTCAATATAAAATAAATGTTTTGTCGAATAATTTTTCGGGTAGTTATTACATAAAGCTGGTTATCCAGCACCTCGGAAAATAAAAATTCCTGTCAAACTTCATATAAAAAAAACTGTGCCAGGAATTTTTACTTTACGTTTTCGTGGCTTGTGTATCCAGCACCTTCAACGAAATCCACAAATTTGTATCGATAGTTGGCATATCGATAGCGTGTGTGGACTGAGAGAACAACAGACACACAGCTCAGGAATATATAGTTTACAATTATTTTGGAAGCGAATTGTGAACAAGTCAGAGATGGAGCCAAAAACTGAGTGCAAAACAAAAAAAAGGTCGAAATTACAAATATTCTATGCATGAAGGTGCAGCAGCATGATAATAATAAATAAAGAAATATGGAAATTACTAATAAAATTCTTTATTATTGGCGCACACCAGCAGATTGATTTTGCCAAGTTACTGACCCGGCTACATTGTTTCTTCAAAATTTGGGGCAATCCTGTACCGACCACGAAAGGCTTCAGCATCACTATCTGCTGGGCTTTCAATTTCAACCGTGCCGCTATATTCCCTTGGGCATACTCGCATCATATATGTTAATTGTGCAGATAGTAAGAGTTCACCCAATATTTTTTTTACCTCCTCCTTTTTTTTGCAGCAACATATGCCGCCACCAAAACAATCAGTTCATAATTAGATTTTAATTTGAAATTTCACAATTGACACTGTTTACAAAGATCAGAGTTACGTTCCACACAAACGAAATAACTAGCATATTCCTGGCAGGAATTTTCCGCAGTGCTGGAGATAGGCCTTTAAACTACTTTTATGGGGTTAACTTTGTTTGCAGTTATCATTATAAACTTAGAGTTTTTATATCTTTAGAATCTAAAATTCGGAAAATACTTTATATATATTCAAAGAAGTAACGGGTATCCTATAGTCGGGAGCTCGACTAAAGCCTTTCCGACTAGTTTTTTTTTAGAAACATGTTATTATTTTTTTCCGTGTACTCATTGACATAAAAACAAAAAGTTCGTTACATGTGTGCGTGTGATTTTCTTTATTTGTATTGGTGCGTGCCCATCCATAAGGCAGCTTTGATCATCGCTGATTTACAGAGTCAAACGCTTTATTGAAGTCAGTAAAAACTACATCAATTTGCATTTTCCTTTGAAATGCATCATGTATAAGGCATGAAAACTCCAAAAGGTTGGTCGAAGTGGACCGACTCTTAACAAATCCATGTTGATAAGTAGAAATGAAAGATTTACAGAGATGTTGCAAGGTTGCTGAAATAGTTTTCTCAAAGAGTTTTGGGATAGCAGACAACTTTGCAATACCTCTATAATTAGAAATATCGGACTTACCACCTTTTTTATGTAAAGGAATAATAAAGGGGTCTTTCCAAAGTGTTGGAAATACTCCAGTGGCAAGTGAGAGATTAAAAAGTTTAAGCAAAGGTTGCAGCAGTGAAGAACTACATTCTCTCAAAACACAACTAGGGATATTATCAGGACCAGAAGAATAGAAAAATTTGGTAGACATAATAGCTGATAATAGAGAAGATTCAGAGATGATGGGAGTGAAAATAATAGAAGAAGAATGTATTATATATTATATGGATTGTAAAGGGGCAAGTCTGGGCCGGGGTATAACTCGGTTGTACCCGGGGTTCCACTACAAGAAATTTATGTTTTTGCAGACGCACTGCCGCTTGCAACAAAATGATTTCGAGGGACGGTCAGCCAGGGTATTGTGAATCTCGCCTTCACGTCGCCACTGACCACCGCAACAAACACTTAGAAAAGAAATTGCAGACAAAACAATTCTACCCTTTTATTAGTGGCTGTGTGCACCAACACCCAATACTCACACTTTTGTCAAACACCCTCGGTGGCCAAATAAAATCGCGTCTTTTCCGTTTAATTCGAAGATCCACTTTTCGTTTTTATTTCACAATTTTCTATCAATTCACTTCACGTCTTTTCTTAACTTAACTTTAACTTCTTCTTAACTTCTTAACTTTTACTTTTCTCCTAAGCGCCGTGCGCAACTTCACAACCACTTGCGTACCGATCGGCAGTTCTCTCTCGACTCCCCGCGTTCCTTTTTAACTCTCCGCGCTGCCAAAAATGTCAAAGGAATGACAGCGGGTCCGCCCTCTCTACTCTCTTGTGAGTAAACGGCGCGACTTGAGTTTCACTCAGTGTTGCTAATGAGTGAAATCCGAGTCGCTCGTTTACTCACGTAATAACAAAATAACGTAACTAAAAATAGTAAATTAAAACTAATGACCAAACGAAATGATATAAAATAAAATAATAAGAAATGAGATAACATAACTGAAAGATAATAAATGAAATGTAATATAATCAACTTAAAAATAATTAAAGCGCCCGCTTAGCGGCGTTGTGCGTGACGCTGCTGACGAGGCTGCGTCACACCCCCCCTCTCCTTCGGAAGGGTGACAGTCACGTGCCCCTGGCCGTTGACGGTCACATTGTAGGCGCGTCCGCTTGCGTAAACGCGGCATCTTGCGCGCCGCTGCACTGTCCCCATCATCCGGACCTCCTTCTCGATAGCCTCCAACGCCGCGCTAGTGAATCGTTGGCCCTTCGGTCTCAGGGACCAACCGAAACGCTCCGCATGGCGCGTCTCGTCCACCCAGATAGCCTCCGGGTCCATAGACTCGGACTCGCTGGTATCTGGTTCTCCGGCGACCGTCGGGGTGGGACGCTCCTCACCCAAGACCTGAACGGGCTCCTCTGCGGCCTCCTCTAGTACGGCTTCCAGGCCCTCCTCCCATCCGTCGATCACATCGAGCATCTCGCCGTCTCGTGACTCCCCTTCCGCAAGGCGCATCATGCCGAAAATGGGCGCGCGGCCGATGTAGCGTCTTCCTCGGAAAGAACCTCTCAACCTCGAGGAGCAATCAAAGCACCTGCGAAACTCCTCGACGAATGGAGGTGGGTTCGGGGTGCAAACGTGCGCTTTGGACGACATCGATTTACGGATAGGGTCCATGTCCACTGTTTCTTTGGTGTTCCTGTGGTTATACAAACAAAAGTCAAAATTATTATATTATATTACAAGTTACAAATCGTTAGTATCAATTGTTCCTACTGTCGTTAGATCGATCACGGTGAAAGGGTTTCAATTGCGCAATATTAGCCACCTTGCGCTTCTTGTCACGTTCTTTCACTAGTCTGACGATGTTGGGGGACACGAATTTAACCACCCGATACGGGCCATCGAATTTCGGTGCCAGTTTTGCCGCGAAACCTTCTCCTGCCTTGGACAACTGATGTTGCCGCAACAACACAAGCATGTTTATTGTAGGGCGCCATTCTCTTCGGCGCAGGTTGTAATATCGGCCTTGATCAAAGGACGCTTTCTGCAAATTACTCCGGACGATGTCAAATATTTCTCTCAGCCGATTGGCTTTCTCCTGCGGGCTCTGGGGGGACGTCGCTGTTCCTGGGGTGACTTCGTCGTATAAAGCTCCCGGTAGACGAAGTTCTCGGCCCTGTAACAGAAATGCGGGTGAAAATCCGGTCGAGTCCGATACGCTTGAGTTAACAGCGAGGCTATCTCCGGCAACAACTCGTCCCATGAGTCCTGATTGCCTGAGATAAATTGCGCTATCATCATCTTCACTGTTCGATTCGTCCTCTCGGTTGGATTCTCCTGAGGGCAATACGGGGCAGTATGCTCCAACTCAACTCCCAAATTCTTCATGAACGACTTGAAACTGCGGCTCGTAAACTGCACTCCGTTGTCACATACAAACTTCTTCGGGATTCCGTACCGGCATAGTATATGCTCCCTGAATGCTCTCTGCAGGTGTGACGTGGTCGCTCTTCTCAAAGGCACCAATTCTACCCACTTAGAGAAGGCGTCGTGGAACACCAGCAGCGTTGTGTTGCCATGTTTTGAGCGAGGCAACGGCCCCACAAAGTCAGCACATAGCACGGTCATCGGTTCCGCCACTTGTCGGGTCAACATCGCTGCGGGCTTCTTCTGTTCCACTTTAAACTTTTGGCAGGTTTCACAGCATCTCACGTGTCTTGCGGCGTCTCTATACATGCCAGGCCAGTAATACCTTTGCGCTAATCTCGCGATTGTTTTCCTAACTCCTTGATGCCCCGCCGTAGGTGCGTCATGGCATTCCTCCAATACTCGTTTTCGCATCTCGGTTCCCACGCACAATTTCCAAGGAATGTAATCCTCGTCATCGGGTCGGTGTCCCAGATGACGGTATAACTGATCATTCTCCTCCGCGTAGTCTGGAAATTTCTCGGGCTCGTCGATCAATTTCGTCCGCATACTGGTGATCCACTTGCACGGCGACTTTTCCTCCAGTGCTTGTTGCAAAGTTTCTACCGGCTGCCTCGAAAGTGCGTCGGCCACCACGTTCAACTTGCCTCGACGATATTGCACGTCAAACTGATATTGCTGCAGTTCCAAAGCCCAGCGAGCTATCCTTCCAGAAGGGCTTTCTATCGAATTCAGCCACTTCGGCGCTAAATGATCCGTGATCACTTCGAATCGATATCCCTCGAGGTAGCAGCGGAACTTTCGTATCGACCACACGATCGCCAGGCATTCCTTTTCCGTGGCTGAGTAGTTCATTTCTGCCTTTAAAGTTTCCGGTGCGTAGTTCCTACCGTCTCGCCATCGATAGTTTGCGTTAAAACAGCTCCGAGTCCGCAATCGCTTGCATCAGTCTGTAATATACATTTTGATGAAAAATCTGGGCAAGATAAAATTGGGGCGGTCGTTAAATGACGTTTCAATTCCTCAAACACTACTTGCTGCTCTTCGCCCCAGCTCCACTTGCGTGTTTTCTTAAGGAGAAGTGTCATCGGTGCCACCAACGTTGCGAAGTTGGGGACAAAGCGTCTGTACCACGACGCCATTCCTAAACATTGACGCAGCTCTCTCAGGTTCGTCGGGGGTTTCAGCTGTTGAATGGCCTCCACTTTCGCTGGATCCGGCTGTATGCCCTTCTCACTCACCATATGTCCCAAGTATATCAAACTCTTCCTGAAAAATGAACACTTCGCCTTGTTGAGTTTCAGGTTGGCTGCTCTGAGCCTTCGGAACACCTCTCTCAAATTCTCTCCGTGCTGCTCCTTGGTTGTGCCGATTACTATGATGTCGTCCAAATACGCGAACGCGTGCGGTTCCATATCCGGGCCAATTACTGTGTCGAGTGCTCTCTGAAATGTTGCTCCGGCAGAATGTAATCCGAATGGCATCACTCGCCATTGGAATAATCCACGCCCTGGTACCGTAAACGCTGTGCATTCTCGACTAGACGCTGCCATGGGTATCTGCCAGTAACCATGTTTCAAATCCAACGTTGATATGAATCGAGCGTGTCGTAGACGTTCTAAAATGTGGTTGATCCTCGGCACTGGGTATGCGTCTGGTATAGAGTGCGCATTGAGTTGTCGATAGTCAACACACATCCGCCAATCGCCTGTCTTCTTCTTCACCAGCACGATTGGGGCACTGTGTGGACTTCGCGACGATTCTATGGCACCCTCCTTGAGCAACTCGTCCACTTGGTCATCAATGATCTTTTGCATAGCCGGATTCTTCGGATAGTATCGTTGTTTCAGAGGTTTATCATCCCTCATAACGATACTATGTTCTGCGATATGCGTCACGCCATTGAGACCATCGAATTTAGCCAGTTCTTCTTCCAAAAACGTCTGCAACGTTTGTTCCAGATCCTCTGGCCACACTCTCTTGTCCTCTGTCGTTTCCTGTATCGCCTCTTCTTCCTGTGTTTCCGCCTCAAAGGGTTCGTTTATGGGCTCTGAATCGACTAATCCTGCCAGCTTTGCTTCTTGATCTACGCTGCGCTGTTTCGGATCTCCATCAATGCCCGTTCTTGGCTCCGTTCCTGAGACGCACTCTGTGGGAACACTCTGCATCGAGGCTGACTCACCCGGTGCGGAAATGGTAATCTCCCTTGTGTCTCCTTGAACTCCACGGTTTTCTCTTCTTGCTCGATTCCTCCTCGTATTCCGGGGCACCTGCAGGACATCATCCACACGCGGCGTGGGCTCAACTCCCGCCAACTCCGCTCTCGATGTTGTCACGTGCCGCAATTCCAACTTGGCTTCTCCACACTGGATCGTAGTCCCGATCGCCTTGAGGAAATCCATCCCCAGTACCATCTCATCCAACATTATTGGCATGACGAGCATCTCAATCGTCACACGTTTTCCTGCCATTTGTGCGTCCACTCGGATCACCTGATCGACGAGTTGTGACGTACCGTTGGCCAGCCTGATCATCGTCTTCGCCTCCAATCTCTTCGCCGTTGCCACCCTCGCTGCGCAGTCCTCTCTCACAAAGCTCCTCGTAGCGCCCGTATCTACGGTAGCGATCACCTCGTGAACGCCTACCCATACACGTGCGCTTATGCGCCCGTCGGCCACGAACAACGGGCATCTCCTCACTGACGGGACTCCATTCGGTGAGCGGCTGTCTGATCCCGTATCCAGGGCCGCTGTTGCTCGTTTCCCGTCTCCGGCAGTTGACAACATTGCTCCGTTTTCACTCCACGGGTACCACAGCGCCTGCAAAATAAAATTTTCGGGTTTGTGCACTCACCCTCTCGAGCTCCCGACCGTAGGATACCCGTTACTTCTTTAAATATATATAAAGTATTTTCCGAATTTTAGATTCTAAAGATATAAAAACTCTAAGTTTATACCCTCTGGAACTAAAATTCCTCGCCATGACTTTCTCCCCGATGTTGTTGTCATTTTGTTGTAATTTTTGTTAGTGTTCTGACAGCGTCAACTGGCCGCTGCTCGGACGAACTACAGTTTGTATGTATGTGTTCGTTTCTTTGCTTCCCCTCCTTGCCGAACGTCACGACGTTGAAGTCTAGCGTTCACATTTTCGTTTGGCACTGACGCCGACAGAATTTGTGCTGCTGGACCCGAATTCGTCGTGAAAGGCGCTTGTGTCAAAGAAATAGACAACGAAAAATAAATAACAGGAGAGCATTCAACAAATTAAAAATCGAATAAGGTAAGTTATGAAATTTTAACAAAGTCAAACCATGTCGTTTGTGCTTATAAATACATGTGTACATAAGGAAACATAAAATTGTGCAAGATGCTGCAAAGCAAACTGCGCAGCAACAACTGCAATTAAATGTCCGTATATACACATGTGTTTGCAAAAATAGTACTGTCTTCACCCAAAAATGAAATAAGAGCTGCGTGATTCAATGAATGGGCTAAGACAGTGCTATAAGACTTTCTATGAACAATTTTAATAAAGTTTCTCTCTCTATAATATTTTATTTAGAATGATGGAATAAAATGATGGTGTTGGACGGCCCCAACCAAGTCTGCTATCGATGAATTTTAAGACAAATAGTAAGTATTAAGTATTATATTTTATTTTTATAATATGAGAACTAATGTGTTATTATTCTACAGGCTCCTGCAAGGGTATATCCCAATCAGCCCTCCCCTACTTGATTCGCACCTGCGTGATTCGCACGGTGTGACCCAGGTGCATTGTGCTAGTCGTACCTACCATCGTACTCAAGTAGGCTTCTTCTTATCAATCTGCCGCCGTTGGTCAATCGAAGAATAACTCTTGGTGTTGTTTTTCTTCACAAATTGATTAGCGGTGAGATTGATTCTTGTTCCCTTTTACGTCGCCTCAATTTTTCGGTCCCCCGTAGAACTACTAGGAATTATCAGCCCTTGTCCCTGTCTACTTGCACGACTGATTACGCTTTGCACAGTTCATTTCGGGTTTTGTGCAGCAATTATAATAGTCTCTACCACGTCCTTTCCACTGAACTCTCTCACCCCTCCATAAAATCCTCTATTTACCTATTCCTTTTGAGAAATCCCTTAGAATAATAACATTCCCACTTATAGTATATACATATATACTTATAGTATATATATTTTTCTTTTTCAGTTAAAAATTAAAATTTATTATATTATTTAATTTTTAATTTTACTTTTAGTTTTAAAATTTGATTTAATATTTAATTAATCACTTCTGTCGACTGCTTTTAGTTGACGTTAAATAAAATAAAATAAAAAATAAAATAAATGGCAACCAAATTTTGCGCATTATGAAATCGGTGGGTTTCAAGTTCGACCTTCTCGAGGACTTGTACCACATGATCAAAATGACTGTGGCCATCCGCAAGAATTCAGAGCGCAGCCGCAAGGTTAAGGACGGCAAATTCCGTTTGATTCTGGTCAAGAATTCACCGTCTGGCCCGCTACTACAAAACAGAGACCACAGACCACAAACAGATGACAGAAGCACCCAAACTTCTAACACAAACACATAAGCGCGAGAATGTTCACACAAAAGAAATACAACACAATTTAAAATAGTAAAAAAAAATTTTGTACAGAAATCGATGAGGAATCCTCGAGGAGTTTCCTCGAAAAATCATGGGGGAATCCTCGAGGAATTTCCTGGGCAAATCCTGGGGCAATCTATGGTGAAAAAGGCGAAAAAACCATCGAGGAATCGTCGAGGAATTTTCGGCAGAGTTCCGCGCGGATTCCATGACGTTTTATGGCAGTGAAACATCAAGGAATCGTCAGGGATGTTTCCTTTTTCCTCGACCGTAGGAAATCGTAATGTTAAATTCCTCAACGTTTTTCATACAACTTCCTCAACGATTCCTCGAGGGAAATGACTCTTTCCTCAAGGAATCCTCGACTTTTCCTTGACGATTGGAACTGGCGGGTAATAACACTCACACGATATGTGTTTCGCAAGCTGTTCCACTTGATCACCACGTCCTTCTTGCAAACATCAACCTGCTCGGCAATGGTGATCCAGCTATACTCTTTGGCGTCACGATTTTTGTAGTCGACACTGGTGAAATTCCAAAGGCATTCATGCTGCTCCACAGCTTCAATCAGTTTTTTAACATTTTCCGGTGGCCAATGCATGCTCACGCGACTTTTCTCACCGTATTTTCATTTTCACAACTTTTCCAATACGCGGCTTATATTCTTTATTTTTATTCTTTTTGTGGAACTTGTTCATGCTCACGAGCTTGTTCAATGTTCACTTTTTGTGAACATTTTCGATGCTGTGACAATGACAAGTAGTGTTTACATTGAAGGCAATAATTTTGTGTTGCCACAGCGCTGTGAGGCACAATTTATGCCTCGCCAGTGTAAACACTTTGACTGGTGTGACAAGCTGGCGCAAACTGACACAAAATGTGGTGCCGTAGTGTGCCCCAATGTAAACCCAGCATAAGAGTACTACAATAAATAATATTGCAATATATCAGGTATCAGCAAATTGTATGGTGGCTCAAAGTAGAGTCTCCATACTTTGGATTTTTCTTTTGTCATCGGGTCGCGGGTTCAATTCCCTGCCGCGTCAACTTTTTTCTAAATTTAGCTGATTTTAGATATTTGTCGGGTTCATATTCCAGCATGGTCGTATAGTTTTTTTTAAATTTAAATTATTGTTTGTTTATGTTATATTTACATATTATATTTTAGGTGCTCTTTGTGCCGCTGTTTAGCAAACATTCCTGCAGTGACGCAAATGTGTCCAGAAGAATTGCACCCCTTGCCGTCGTCGATTGCTCCATACTCGCTTAGTATAGCGACGTCTATGCGCTCCTCCCGTAACATTTGTGAGAGCAGGTCCTGAGACGCTCTGCAGTGGTTGAGTTGAGTTGCAGGAACTTAACCATCTTTTAAGGCTTTAAGTGCCGTCCTGTATTCCGGGCAGGCTCTACTGAGAACCGAGTGCGCGGATTGATCCGAGTTAGTTCCCTGTCTGGCGCAGAGAAGGCACTTTGGCGGTTTGTGCAGTGGCTGGAGGTGTGTCCCGTGATTCCGCTCTTAAAACAGGTTTTTTTAGTAACGTGCAGCTGTCTTCTGCATCTTGCGGATGTGTGTCCAAAGCCCATGCATCGAAAGCATCGTTTGGGTCGATTTTGCGCCATATGCGGCACAATACCCATCCTAGCGGTGCTGGGTAGCAAGGTCAGTGTCGCTATTTGGGTTCCGCCATAGGCTTTCCTCAGTGTTGGTGTCGCTTCCACTGATATATCACACTCCATGGAAGCGAAGAGTGCAGTAAGTACCTTCTCCACTGTCGTTGACTCGTCGATGTCTACTATCCACCTGCACGGTCTCATGCATGAGATTGAGCCAAAAACTGAGTGCAAAACAAAAAAAAGGTCGAAATTACAAATATTCTATGCATGAAGGTGCAGCAGCATGATAATAATAAATAAAGAAATATGGAAATTACTAATTTTATTTTATTTATTATTGGCGCACACCAGCAGATTGATTTTGATCTAGCCGTTCCGACTCGTTTTTAGACCCCGTACTTAAAAAAAGTACAGGGGACTATTAAGTTTGTTTCAAAAAAATGTGCGTAACAGTCAGAAGGAGGCGTGGCAGACCTCATAAAGTATATATATTCTTGATCAGCATCCACAGCCGAGTCGATATAGCCATGTCCGTCTGTCCGTCCGTCCGTCCGTCAGTCCGTCCGTCCGTCCGTCTGTATGAAAATCGAGATCTCAGAGACTATAAGAGCTAGAGACACCAAACTTGATATGTAGGTTCATCTATATTGCAAGCAGATCAAGTTTGTTTTAGAATTTTGCCACGCCCCCTTGAACGCCCTAAAATCC
>JAWNLU010000759.1:0-31067 GCA_035042165.1 Drosophila kuntzei | reverse complement strand
AAAAAAGGTCAGCTCTCCATGCCTTCTGCAGACCCATGGCTCGATGCGTCTTATAAGACGTGCTGTCCAGCGTCCCTTGCCGGAAGCCTTCCACCTGTGCTGCCACTTGGAGAGGCTACGCTCGCGCTCCGCCACTATTATGCCTCCAATATCCACGGGGTTCGAGCTGCACATTTAGCCTTAAGGATCTCGCTTCTCTCTTGACCCAAGATGTCAATGGGAACCGCTCCTGCGATGACAAAGGCTGCTTCTCCGGAGACTGTGCGAAACGCTCTGCTGATTCTGGAGCGCCCCCATGCGGTAGGTCGCTTCGATGCCCTTAATGTAGCTACGTGTGCCGGTGGCTCTAATCCAGATTGGGGCTCCGTAAAGGATTTTGCTGACAACCACACTATGTAGCAGTTTCCTGCGACAGGTTCTTGGGCCTCCGTGGTTTAGCAGTATGCGGCTGAGGGCTCGTCCAACTTCCACAGCTTTGATGTTAATCTGCTGAAGGTGCTCGCGATAGCATAAACGAGTATCCAGTATTACTCCGAGGTATCTTATGGCCCTTCTGGATGTGATGATGGCGCTTCCCAATCTCAGCGTAGCAGTTTCAACCAACTTACGACTGCTTATTAGGACCGCATCTATTTTCTGTTCGGCCAGTTGGAGTCCCACCGTCGACAACCAGCGATGGATCAGTTTGATTGCCGATGTTGCCAGCTCCTCTGTCACCGATATATCCTTGGCGACAACCGTGAGGGCCACGTCGTCAGCGAACCCTGTGATCTCTACTTCGGGTGGAAGGGTTAGGCGCAGGACTCCGTCATATACAATATTCCACAGGGTCGGTCCTATGACTGATCCCTGGGGGACTCCGCATGTAACTTTTTACCTTTCGGTGTCTTCCTCCTAGTCGTACAATAGCCACCTCCTGTCCAGATAGCTAATTATGATTGCCATAAGCTCTTGTGGTGTACCGAAGCTCCGTAGGGCCTCTAGAATGTGAGACCAAGATGCCGTGTTGAAGGCGTTCTTTATGTCTAGGGTGACTACAAGGCAGTATTGCTTAGAGCCTCCCTTCCATCTCTTCCCTTCGATGGCATCCCCGGCGATGGTTGTCACACGCGAAATGGCGTCGATTGTAGAGCGCGCTTTACGAAAGCCGTACTGGTAATCGGAGAGGCTTCCAGATAGAGCTATGGCGTCATTAAAGCGAGAGCAGATTAGTCTCTCAAATATTTTGCCCACGGAATCGAGCAGACAGATGGGTCTGTAGGCCGATGGATCCTCCGGTGGCTTTCCAGGTTTTGGAATAAGGACCAGGCGTTGCTCCTTCCATGGCGCCGGAAAAACTCCTCTAAGACATTTGTTGTACAAGTCCGCGAACACGTTAGTCTTCTCACTAATCGCCAATTTCAGCGCTCTGTTTGGGATGCCATCCGGTCCTGGTGCTGTGTCGTTTTTCAAGCTTCGAGCAGCTTGTATGACCTCCTCAGCTGTAATGGTCATTACAAGCTGATTGTTTGGAGTGGTATTAGTGGAAACCAAGTCCCTCTCAGGCTGTTGGGAAAACAGCGTGCTCACAATGGCCGCCAATTGTGTTTTGCTCGTTGGTACTGCATTTTTAAAGGTCATCGATTTCTTCATAACCACTTTATAAGCCTGGCCCCAGGGTCGTGGTCTGCACGTCCTGAGAAAAGAAATCCGTTTTTGCTCTTTAATGGCTCTCTTCAGTAGCCTTCGCTTCTCGCAGTACACGATTTTGAGGCTGGTATAAGCTTCAGTGCCCCTGGCTCTGTAGTAAGCTCTATGTGCTCTTAAGCATTCTGTACGTGCTTTAGCGATGTTATCTGACCACCAGTAAGCCGCATCGTGGCGCCTGTAGCTTTTCGAACGCTGCATGCTCACATCACAGGCATGCTTAAGAGTTTGCATAGCTTGTGAAGCCAAGACTTCAGCGTTTCCATTGTCTTCCATGTTGTTTATGGCGAGACGGAATGCGTCAATGTTGAGCGTTGAGATTTTGTAGTGGGTCCTGGTGGGCATATTTATTTGTGGGAATGTTTGCTTCCAAAAGTGAATACGATGGCCCTGTGATTGCATCTGAATCGGGTTTTTGCTGTAAACCCACATGGCAGCTTTCCGCGTCACATCATTTGCCCAATCATTCGTCGATCCGATTTTATATGGTTCACATATAATAGCAATGTCTATATCATGTTCCCTTATAGTCTGCTTCAGTAGGTCTTGTGCGGCGATACAGTGATTAAGGTTTATCTGTAGAGCTTTTAGCATTTAGAGTTTCGTACAGCCTCACGGTAAGATGGGCACTTAGAGCTGCCCACTGAGTGTTCCACGTTTTGTGCTCCCTTTCTGATGCATAGAACACAATTGGCCTTATTTGTGCATCCTTTTGCGGCATGGCCTCTTTCACCACACTTGAAGCAAGCGGCTTTGAGATCCTCGGTGCATTTGCAATGAGCTGCAATGTGACCAAAGTCAAGACACTTGAAGCATCGTTTTGGCTGGATTATGCGGCGAATGCGACAGACGACCCAGCCAATTCGGACTTTCTCCAGCTCAAGAATTGAGTTTGCCTTGCTTGCCGCTACAGATAGCGTTGCAATTTGTGTCCCCCAAAAAGACTTCCTCAAAGACTTTATTTCCTCTGGTACCAGCTTGATGATTTCACTCATTGAGTTTAGTGCCTCGCATATGTCTTCTTTGGTAACGAGCTCATCCAGATCTCGAATCTCTAGTTGGGCAACTTCTGTGAGCCTTTTTACCTCAACTCTATCCCCAGGGCGTTTTCCACAGCCTGTTGCAGCTCCTGAGCTCCATGTGATGTGTGCTTTATGTTTTGCTTGGATGTCGTTACTCATAACCTTGAGAGCAGGATGAGTCTTAACGGCCCTCAGCAGGTCTGCATACGTGCATTCGCCCACTCCTTTTACCAGGATTGCGTCTGGCTTTGCTCTGCGCACTCTTGTGGGGCGGCTTGAGACTGTAGTCCATGGTTATTCCTTGTTTTGCGCAGCGACGTTATGCTGAGATTTTCCAGCTTCCGTCTGGATAATTATGGCATCCACTCGGGTCCTTCCTTGCAGTCACGGCTCCTGGCTTTTTAACTGGCGACGTTTGTGAGGCCATGTCCTTCACATTTATCCGGGTGTCGTTCTCCACCAAGGTACTATTTGAGGCCCGTGATCGTGCAACCGACCGTCCATCGAGATTTTGCTCGTTCTCTGGGCTGCTGGCGCTGTTCTCAGATGGTCTGGCAGGTTCAGGCTTCTTTTCTGCTTGTCTGCAGCTGATTTCATTGTGGGCACCTTCATGCGAGCAAAGGGGTCCCGGCTTGCCTGTGCTATGTGTCGCGCTGCCTTCGGCTTGAATGCTTGGATTATCTCCTCAATGAGACCACCTAGCTCCTCCGATACTGCTGTTAAGCTCCTTTGCACCTTAGTCTTCTTTGCAGCCGCTTCTGTTGCATTCCCAGGACTAGACGACTCCCGACTTCTTTATCGGGAGAGCATTAAAAGCCTAAAAGTGTGGGACTTGCACCCACTAAAACCACCCCTACTCTCCGTTTCCCTCTCGCGGAACCACCGCTAAGTATTACTTCATGGCATGAAAGCCTCTTCTAGAGTCTCATCTAGAGTTTGAATTCGAGTTGCGCTGTCTATTAGCACGACGCAAGGATTTCATTATCTCTGCTGCCATGTGAGTTACAGCAACCCAATTGTTTTGCGAGCTAAGTAGGATGTCTATAAAGTCTGTGACTATAAAGGGCCTCCCAACACTTAGACTTAGCTCTTCCCGCGCACAGTGTGTGCAAAACGGGTTCGTCTCGTGCTTAAACCTATATAGTAAAAGTAAAAGTCGGTTTGTCCGTACTTCCAACGGCTGTATGTCCGGGACAATGCGTTTGGTCCAGCTGCCGTTAGTAGCAGTCCTCCATCTCTCCTGCCATTTCGCCATAGTCACCGCTCTCTTCGACGTTTGGGATCCGTTGCACATGGTCTTCTCAGCTAGCAGGTCCAAGGGGATCATTCCAGCAAGCACCAGCGCTGCGTCGTCAGAGACAGTACGAAAGGCGCTGAGAACCCGCAGTGCGCATGTGCGATATGACGCCTTGCATGCCTTTCCTCCGTTGAATCATTGACGCATCCCAAGCAAGTTTGATTGCCAGAGCAGTGTTGTCTGCATACTCGTCTGCGTTTTCACTGGCACATACATGTGTGGTGTTCATCATGAAGAGAAGGGCTTCCTCGTTTAGCGTCTCCGGGCTCCAGGTCGTGAACTGCGGCTGTTTTATCCTTCGTAGATTTGAGCCAACAGTACAAAGGATTGCTTGGTGATCGCTGTGCGTATATAAATTAGAAACAGACCACTTGGCATTTCTCGCTAGGATTGGACTGGCGAAAGTCAGGTCTATCACCGATCCTCTTCCTGCTTTTGTGTACGTGTGAGCGCAGCCTGAGTTGAGCAATGAAACGTTTAGCTTTGCTAACGCATCCAACAGCATTCTACCCCTCAGCGTAGTTCGCGTACTTCCCCATTCGGTTGCCCAGGCATTGAAGTCACCGGCAATAATCACAGGAGAGCGTGATCTTGCATCCTCCGTTAGCTCGTCCAGCATTTCAGCGTATTCTGGGATTGGAATACTGGGCGCAATGTTGCAACTGTATATGTGTATGCCGTTAGATTTGGCCCTCACGAATACTCTTTCAGTGTGGTGCTCTCTCAGTTGAGAAGCAGGATTTCCACTGCTCCATATGGCGGCTCCGAAATTGTGGTTCTGCACCCAACTTCCGTCTTGTTTGGCGCTGTAAGGCTCACACAAGATAGCTACATCCGTACCATTTTCCCGAACCGTTTGTCTAAGCAGGTCCTGCGCAGCTCTGCAGTGATTTAAATTAAGTTGAAGGAACTTAATTTTTTGCATTTCTTACTGCCTTCAGATAAAACGGGCAACCCTTGCTGAGGGTATGGTGATCCGTTTTTTGCCCTCCAGCTCTATGCAGCAAGCATTGTTCTCACATCCTTGGGAAGAATGACCCTCGTCGCCACTCTTAAAGCATCTTTTGGTTGCGTCGTGCTTGCTTCTGTAACGCGCTGCCGTGTGCCCGAATTCTAGACACTTGAAGCACCTGCGTGGATCGACATTGCTTCGAATGTTGCATACTGCCCATCCTATACGGATGTGCCCCATCGTGAGCAGTTTATCTGCGACTTTCTTGACAAGTAACATTGAAGCGATTTGCGTGCCACGGTATCCTTTACGCAGCTTCGACACTGATTCTACCGGCAAATCGCCATCAACATGCTCAAGGATCGCCAGCGTAACTTCTTCCGTTGTTGCCCATTTCGGGAGATCTCTAACTTCCACATGCACCTTGTCAGAGATCACTTTAACATCTGCTGTCTCCCCGAGAGCTTTCTTTACAGCTAGGTGCAGCATACTTGTGGCCTCATCTGCAGTCTTACTCATCTGCAGCAAGACTTCGCCTGCAGCAGTACGCCGTACACCGCGCACGTTTTTCTTGTATTGTTGGAGCTCCCTGCTTGTCTGCACAGAGGCGAGGACTTTAGCGTAGTCAGCCGAGTCTTTGCATTTAACCAGTATCGCATCTGGTCGGCCCCTGCGCCTAAGTGTTGGCTTTGTTCTAGGTTGAACTTTCTGCCATTTTGACTCAGCCACTACTGCGACTGGTACTTCATCAACGTGACCACTCTTGTCCTTCGCATTACCAGCCACTTGACTGTATGTCGCGCCTCGAACATCTGGCGTGGACATGGACTCCCCCTTTGACAGTCCTTGTTGACAGTCCTTTGACAGTCTTGTCCTTCGGTTGAAGGGAAGGGGTCTTTTGGGACGCATTATCTGCGGTATCTCGCAGGGTTCCACTTTTGCTGTTATGTGGGCTTCTCGAGCTAGGCGTCATTTCCAGATATTGGCTGACCGAGATCTGTATTTGCTTCATCCTGGCAAATGCCTCTTTTTGCCTCACGTGCCGTGTAACGTGCCGAACTGCAGGCTTCTTCTAGGTTGTCTGGAATATTAGTTCGTCTAGGATCTCTCCGAACTCCGCCAATTCCGCCCTGGGAGATACACCAGGACCGCGCTGCTTTTTCGGTGGCGTTTTCCTCGTCTGGCCTTGTGGACTGGCCTCTTTGGAGTCTCGCCATTGTCGGTCTGAGCCGTGAACGTGAAGATCTCCTCTCGCATCGCTGGTGGTGCAGAATGCGGTTCTGCTGGTGGTGATCGCAGAATCTTCTCACTATTCGCAAATGGATTTATCGTCTTCATCTTTGTTGCATCATCTGATACCCCAGACAAGTGATTCACTGGTGTAACCGACGTGCCAGTTGACACGGGATGACTCGACAACTTCTCCATTCTCATCGCCAATTATGTCTACTGCTTTGTGGCCGTGTGCGTCGCCCCCACAAGCAGGACAGAGTTGCCAGATTCGGGATCAGTAGGGAGCTCCAACGTCGGCCAAAGTTTCCCTTTGACTTAGCCAGTGGAGGTTATACCGCCTCGACTCGGTCACCAGAGCCCCGTTTACGGGCACCACTAACGTGGAGGGGTTGGTTATAGGTCAGATCCTCGACCCTTGATGCCCTTATGTGCTCTACTGATCGACCAAGTTCAGTTACTACTCAAATATATTCGATAATATGCGAAATATATTCAGGGAAATACTCTGTGGCCCAACAATCGTGATCCTGCCCAGAACGGGTCTCCAGCAAGGTTCCTCGATTTTTGGTACGTAGTGCGCGTCCCACTGGACTTGATTCTGATCACTTTTATATTTATTTTTAGGTGTATTCACGTAAAAAAAAAAACGTCTCCACGGAAAGCCAAAAAAAGTGCGCGTTTTATTTTTTATTTTTTTTATTTCAGAATAATAAACGACAGTACTTAAGATTAAAGATTAAGGAAGGGCCCAAGGAAACTCGCGGTACTACCGCAACGCATTGCTTCGCGAGATCCTGGGCGAACAATCGTTATGCTCCACCGTCAGCTGCATTCCGCCTGCGCTCCCGCTCAAGTAGACGGAACGTTTTACTCGTTCGGGCCACGAAAGTACACACCGCAGACCAACACTCCTCCCTTTCCAGCATACGGTCTATTAGGTTGTCCGCTGTCAAATTGGCTCCAGTTATTAGTTCCAGCTCACTTCTCTCGGCAGCGAATCTCCGGCAGGTAAACAATACATGCTCAGCGGTTTCTTCCGTCTCGGGATAGAACCATAGGAAGAATGGGTCTCGTTCGTGGCCAAATCTGTGTAGATAGCTACGGAAACAACCATGGCCACTCAGAAACTGTGTCAGGTGGAAATTGACAAAGCCGGATTTCCGGTTCAGCCACTTATGTAGTTCATTTATGAGGCGGTATATTCAACGGCCTTTCAAGGACGTGTTCCACCTGACCTGCCATTTCCTTATGCTCGCTTCCCGCTCCGATTTGGCTATCCGGTGATGTCCTGTAGACTGATCCCTGCGTCTCTCGGTATATATCGCCAGCAGGTCCAGCGGCACCATGCCCCCAATGACCGTCGTCAGAAACCGTCCTGAAACCACTGCACACCCTGAGAGCGCCGAGTCTGTAGGTCGACTGCAGACCTCTTCTATGGGACTTCGTCTGCATGGCATGCGCCCAGACCGGGGCTCCGTACAGCATCGTGGTTTTGATTACTTTTTGGAGCAGCAGCTTACGGCCTTTTTTAGGCCCGCGGGTGTTCAGCATTATGCGGTTTAATGCCTGCCCAATTGCTGCTGCTTTCCTGCCAGCGTGCTCAAAGTGCTCATTGTAGATCAGCCTTGTGTCGATGATGACCCCTAGATACCTGATTGCTCTGGTGGAGGCTATGGTGGTAGAGCCCAGGTTATTGTGGGCTGTCTCTACGACCTTCCGGCTGCTGATGAGCACCGCCTCTGTCAGCAAGTTGAAGGCCGACAGAGCTTAGCCAATCCCTGACAGCTGACGCTGCTGCGCTGCAGAGCAGCTCCGCTTCGTGCAGATGCTTAGCGGTTACGACCAGCGCTACGTCGTTTGCGAGTTCCACGGTGGTGGAATTTTCTGGAAGCTGCAGTCTGAGGATGCCGTCATACATCACGTTCCACAACAATGACCCAAGGACCGACCCCTGTGGAACTCCTCCAGAAACTCTGTAGCTTCGCTTTCCTTCAACCGTGACATAGTTTAGGATACGGTTTCTAAAGTAATCCTCTATGATGCTCATCAGGTAGCTCGGCGTGCGGAAACCTCGGAGTGACTCGAGAATGCAGTTCCAGTTTGCCGATTTGAAAGCGTTCTTAACGTCTAACGTCACCACTATGCAGTATTCCTTACTGCCTCCTCGCCATCTGCAGCCTTCAATTGCCTTTTCCGCTATGCCGACGACTCGGGATATGGCGTCCATCGTTGACCGGGCTTTGCGAAAGCCATATTGGAGGGGGGAAAGGTCGCCTTCTTGTTGTATTGAGTCCTCCAGCCTATTGCATATAAGCCTCTCCAAGACTTTTCCGGCAGTGTCAATCACACAGATAGGTCGGTAGGTTGAAGGCAGCTCAGCGGGTTTGCCTGGCTTTGGAATCAAAACCAAGTTTTGGACCTTCCAAGCGTTTGGAAAGATCCCTTGTCGTAGGCATCTCCCAAACACCTCCATTTTTAGCGCTCTGTTGGGGATCGCATCCGTAACGGGTGCTTTGGATTCCCGAATGGTGTTCGCTGCTTTGAGGGTCTCCACCACTGGTGCATCGTGAAACTGCTGGGGCGTGGGTACCAGATCAGATAAGAGGGAAGCCGGGTTGCTTGGGAAGAGAGCCTCAACAATTTCCTTCAACATCTGCGCGTCCCTGGGGCCCGTTTGCTTGGACGCCTTGAGTTTTTAACTGCTTGCTTGTAAGCCAGTCCCCAAGTGTCATTTTCCGCATCGTCACACAGCTCCAGGAAACGGTCCGTTTTGCTTCTCTGAATGGCCTGGTGGTTCCATAACGAGCAGTTGACGAATGTGAGATCGATTATGGATCCCACCCCTGCTCTGCTGAATGTGTGTTGCCTGCCACTGTTTAATAGGGCTACATCCAGCGAAGCGAACGCCTCCAGAACCTCTAGCCTGCCCTCTGGATTTGGTGGAGATGCCGCCCCATTCCTCTGCCCATGCGTTGAAATCGCCGGCTATGACAACTTGTATTTTGCCCCTCACGTCTTCGACTAGGTCGTCAAGGATGCCGCTGTACTCCGCCAGCTGGAGGCTGGGTGCCAGGTAGCAGCTGTAAAGCCATAGCTCGCCAAGTTTCGCCCTCACGAAGCCGCGTGATGAGCGCTGTGACTGTAGCTGATGCGGCAGAGCCCCGCATACCCAGATTGCTGCCTTGCCAGTGGAATCCGCTGCGAAACATGGGCCCTGTATGGGTCTATATGGCTCACTCAATAGCGCCACCTCCACCGACAGTTCACGGATTGTTTGTTTGAGTAGTTCTTGGGCGGCGGCACAGTGGTTCAGGTTAAGCTGAAGCATTTTAACATTTTTGTGTTGGACCAGTTCCGCTATTTGTCGACATGGGACATCTCCTGCTGCCGGCATGATGCTTCGTATCCTTTTTGTTTGCCGAGGTGCATATGAAGCACCTTTTCCTCGGCGTCCTCTCCCTCACTCTGCACCTTGTCCAGCCGACTTTCAGGGAGGGAAATCCTTTAAGACATGGTTCGTGGTCGCTACTGGAATGCTGACAATGGCAACCTGCGAGCCATCGTATCCGGGTCTCATGATCTTAATTGCTGTTTCATCCAGCGGTCTCTCAGCAAGGGAAGCAAGGGCCCCAAGAACATCTTCTCTTGTGGCTAGGCAGTCGATATCTCTGATTTCCAGGGATATTTCCTGAGAAACAATCCTAACTCTAGCCTGAAGCCCCAGCGCATCTCCGATGTCGGCTTTCATTTTCTCCATGGCTGCTTTGCAGTTGCTATGTGTGTGTGTGTTTTTTTTTTTTTTTTTTTGTATGGGGGGGAAAGCATTAAAAGCCGAAAAGTGTGGGACTTACACCCACTAAAACCACCCCTACTCTCCGTTTCCCTCTCGCGGAACCACCGCTAAGTATTACCTCACGAGGGGGAGATGTCATGAAAGCCTCGTCTAGAGTCTCCACTAGAGTTTGAATTCGAATTGCGGTTTGAATTCAAGTATAAGTCGGATTGTCCGTATTTCCTACTCACCCACGGCCGTATGTCCAGGAAGATGCGCTTCGTCCAGCTGCCGTTGGTAGTAGCTCTCCATCTCTCCTGTCATCTTGCCATCGTAACATCTCTTTTGGAAGCTGGATTTCCATTGCACCTGGCCTCTCTCGGCTAGTAGATCTAGTGGGACCATCCCAGCTAGCACCAGGGCTGTGTCGTCAGAGACCGTGCGAAAGGCGCTGAGTACTCTCAGAGCACAAGTGCGGTATGCTGCCTTACAAGCTCTGCTGTACGCGTGACTGCCATTGCCGGAGCCCATACTGGTGCTGCATATAGAATAATCGAGCGTACAACATTGGCAATAAGAAATCGGCTTCTCTGTCGTGAACCTCCGATATTCGCCATTATGCCAGTTAGCGCTGTCGTCGCCTTTGCCGCTTTCTTTGCCGTATACTCCAGGTGGTACTTGAAGGTCAGCCGATGGTCTAGCTGCACTCCAAGATATTTAATAGCAGGTTTCGAGGCTATAGTGCAACCAACAACTTCTATAGTGGCATCTTCGATAGCCTTTCTACTGCTTATGAGCACAGTTTCCGTTTTGCGGGACGCATTCTATGCTTTTATGCGTGCTGCTGTATATTTCAGTGCTGTTTGCACAGTGCCTGCTGTTAGGTTGATGTGTGGGTGCTCCGAAAATAGACTTGAAACGATAGTTACCAGTTGTTCCGGGTCCATGGGCATTGGACGCCTTGCCAGCTTGCCCATTACCACCTTATATGCCGTCTTAAATGGTTGCTCGTCTGCTTCAGCACAGGTTTTTCCAGCATGTGGATTTACCGCGTTTTATCGCCTTGTTGAGTGCAGCACGCTTCTCTCGATAGATTTCTAGCAGCTGCATAAAGTTGGGTCTTCCCCTTGAACGTTGTTGAAGACGCAGCCAAACATTGCCTCCGAGCATCAGTGATGACTGTGCTCCACCAATGAACCGGTGTGCGGCCGTTTCCAACTTTCCTCTTCTGCAGCATTGAGGCCTCACATGCACATTTAATTGCCACGGCAGTATTATTTGCATATTCGTCAGCATCCTGACTGGCCTGAATATGTGTGCTTTCCATCATGTTGAGAAGGGCTGTCTCATCCTATGCATGCTAGGCCCGATGGTGTAGAGTACTGCTTGGTGGTCGCTATGCGTATACAGGTTAGACATAGCCCACCTGGAATTCCGAGCTAGACATGTGCTGGCAAACGTCAGGTCTATCACCGATCCCCTACCTGCCTTAGTGTAGGTGTGCGTATTGCCTGAGTTCAACAGGGATATGTTCAGTGTCGCAAATGCCTCGAGGAGTAGCCTACCCCTTGGTGTGGTTCGGATACTACCCCATTCGGTGGCCCAAGCATTGAAGTCTCCAGCAATGATAACTGGCGACCGTGATCTCGCGTTCACTACTATATCGTCGAGAATTTCGGCGTATTCTGCAATCGGGATACTGGGTGCAATATAGCAGCTGTATATGCAGATTCAATTGCATTTAGCTCGCACAAATCCCCTCGACGTGTTCTACTCTCTAATCTGAAATGCCGGACTAGCACAGCTCCAGACTGCTGCTCCAGCACTATGGTTTTGCAGCCAGCTTCCATCCTACTTCGGTTTGTAAGGCTCACACAAAATGACTATCTTTGGATGGATGGCCCTCGCCACAGCAGTTAAAACAGCTTTTAGACGCGTCATGTTTGCTTCTGCATCGGGTGTATGTGTGTTTGTGTGTTTATACCCTGTGCCCATTAAAAATGGGCAAAAAAGGGTATAATAGTTTCGTTGGAATGTATGTAACAGGCAGACCCCATAAAGTATATATATTCTTGATCAGTATAAACAGCCAAATCGATATAGCCATGTCCGTCCGTCTGTCCGTCCGTCCGTCTGTTTGAACGCGTCGATCTCAGAGACTATAAGAGCTAGAGACTTCAAACTTAGAATGTAGGTCGCTGGATACCATACGCAGGTCAAGTTTGTTTCCAATTTTGGAACTGCTGACCAAGCAGTTGAGACGTAAGCCCATTAAACGACCCTGAAAGTTTCAAAACGATTGACCCATAAATAGGGAAGATATTAAAGAATTGGTTTTAATTCAATATTTGCATATGCAATGCAATGTGCGAGCGAGACAGCATATTTTGTTTATTTGTAAAGCGAGCGCAATACAGTGTGCTCGCACACTCCAGCGACTTTGCTTATCGATATCATTATCGATATCATTTTAGCATCATATGCTATTGATGTATGATATATGTACAAACATACATATTTATTACAATTGTATTAAAATATAATTGTGTAAATATATTGCATTGCACGACAAAAGCTGAGTGCTATCAATTGTGCTGCATGAGAGGACAAAAATCATTTTCGAGCACTACTGTTTGCTCGTTTTTTTTTTTAATAAGAAAAGTATAAACAGCAAAAACAAAGTTGATTGAGATAGATTGAGAGTAGGATAAGTAGATTAGGATCTAGCCCGCGGGACCGCCGGAAAGCACTACTTCACGGGGTAGATGTCGGCCGTAGCCGCTTAATTCGCAACGCCTTTTCGGAGTCTCTCCTCCATACGGACTCATCGGCAAGCTTATGTCCAATGAGACATTCTGGTGCCAACTGCAGACTGCCAATCACAGATTGAGTGCGTTCTCGCTCGAATAATGAACACACAAATATGGAATGTTCGGCATCTTCGACGACATCGTGTCCGTAGTGATCGCAGAACGGGTCATCCGCATGCTTGAAACGGTATAGGTATGCTTTAAAGCATCCATGACCCGATAGCATCTGGGCCAGGTAGTAGTCGAGCTGGTCATGTCGACGGAGAACCCATGGTTTTAGTTCTTTGATGAGTCGGTGGGTCCATCTTCCGTTACGTACACTGTCCCAGACTGCTTGCCACTGGGTAAGCGTGTGGGCCCGGATATGGCGGTTTGTCGAATTTCCCGCCTGTCGTTCGGCAGCCAAGAGTGGCAGTGGGATCATCCGCGGAATTACCAGTGCAGCAGTCTCTGACACTGTCCGAAAGTACGTGGCCACCCGTAGTGCACACCGTCTGTAAGCAGCTTTGCAACTTCTGCTGTGCGCGGCTACGCCCATCGCTGGCGTCCAAATAGGCGACGCGTACAGGATAGTCGAGGTCACCACTCCAGCAATAAGCCTCCTGCTGTGTTCCTTCGGACCTCTGGTATTAGCCATTATTCTGCTAATGGCTGTCGCTACATTCGTTGCTTTGGCACTGGCATGCTCCAAGTGCTGTTTGAAAGAAAACCTGTGGTCCAGCATAACCGCGAGGTACTTTATAGCAGGCTTGGTTTCAATAAGAGCAGACCCTACTCTTACCACTGTCTTCTCCACGATCTTTTTGCTCCTTATCAGCATGGCTTCTGACTTGTGCTCAGCCAGTTTGAGACCATTCTGGGACAGCCATGTGTTGACTTATCGATGGCAGAGCTGCATCTCGTAGTGGTTTCTACCAGTTTTTTCCCCGTCGTCACCACGGCAGTGTCGTCGGCGAATCGGACTGAGAACCGAACCTTGCGGGACTCCTCCGCTAATCCTGGCCTGGCGCTGTCCATCCTCAGTGTCGTAAAGGAGTACTCTGTCCTGGAAGTAACTGGCGATTAGCTGGATTAGGTATGTCGGTATGCTTTTTGATTTGAGCGCATCAAGAATTCTTGTCCAATTAGCAGAGTTGAATGCATTCTTAATATCGAGGGTGCACATAAGGCAGTACTGCTTTGTTCCGCCCGCCCATCTCGTTCCTTGGATGGCGCGCCGGGCTATATCAGTGACTGCTTGGATAGCGTCGATAGTGCTTCTTTCTTTGCGGAATCCAAATTGTTGCCCTACAAGCTCATCCTCTAGACGATTGCAAATAATTCTCTCCAGGATTTTCCCCATCGTATCGAGCATGCATAGTGGTCTATAGGAGGAGGGATCATCGAGGTTTTCCTGGTTTAGGAATGAGTACTAGACGCTGTATTTTCCATCTGCGTGGCACCGTTCCCTCGATTATGCAATTGTTGTAAAGTTCAAAAATTGGTCCAGGGTTTGTTATAATTGCTGTCTTAATTGCTGCATTCGGGATGCCGTCTGGACCCATTGCTTTGGACGTCTTGATTTTTGTGACAATGTTGAGGCCTTCCTCGGTGTTCGTGAGTGACCTGGCGTCGCTCTTTATCGGTTGTGGCTGTGGTACCGGTGTCTCAAGCGGCGGCTGTGGCGGGAAGAGGGCTCGGATAATGCAGTTGAGCTGATCTTCACTGGTTGGCATAGGTTGCTTTACTAACTTGCCCAAGACCAGCTTGTACGCCGATCAAAGGGCTGGGCGTCGGCAGCCTCTCAGAGCTCCTGGAAGTGCTGGGCTTTGCTCTGTTTTATGAAGTCCTTCAGTAGTATTTTTTGCTTCAGTTTGAAACTACGGGCGTAGGACAAACGCCTTGCCGCATGACAGTCTCTTCGTGCTATGGCAATGTCATTGTTCCACCAGGGAACGGGCCCGTGTGGGTTTCCACCTTTGCGAACCTTTGCCACTGATGCGTCGCATGCTCTGGTGATAACTTCCGCTATCATATTATCAGAGGTGTTAGCATCGCTACTGACACTGACCCCATGAATTGCTGTACGGAATCTTCCAACGTTTAATGTTTCCGCTTTATAGCTGAAACGACTGGGCAGTGCAGGAGTCTGTCTGTTTCTAGTTGGGGTGAACTCGAAGATTATGGCACGGTGATCACGGTGCGTGTAGAGATCACAAACATGCCATCGGCTATTACGGGCAATCTCTAGACTGGCAAAAGTCAGATCGATTATAGATTCCCTCCCGGCTTTGCTGTAGGTGCTTTCCGAGCCGACTTTTAGCAGACAAACGTTCAGAATGTAAAAGGTATCCAACATCATATCGGTGAGTTAACTGCTGAGGGGTCTCGCGCAGCTCCAGATACCTGCACCTCAGTCAAGGCTTGGAAACCAGACTCCATCTTCCCTTGCAGTGTATGGCTCGCTGATTACTGCTACATCGATGTTGGTCTCTCTGACTGTTTGCGAGAGCAGATCTTGGGCTGCTCTGCAATGGTTAAGAATCAGATGGAGAATTTTAACCATTTTTCGACATTTTGAGTGTCTTCTTGTACTCTGGACATGCTCTGCACAATGCAATATGCTTGGGCTTGGGCGACATCTATCCCTTGTCTGATGCAGGAGGCACTTTGGTGTTTGTGTGCAAGTCTTGCCTGGGTGGCCATCATTCCCATACTTGAAACAAGTATCCTTTGGGACCGTGTGTTTGCTCTTGCACCGTGCAAAAGTATGGCCAATGCCCATGCACTTGAAGCATCTTGTAGGCTGAAACCGCTGTCGGTGTGTATGTGTGTATGTGTTAATGTGTGCATGTGTTTTTTTTTTTTAATCCATTTTATTTACTCTTATTGCAAACTTTAAAACTAGGTATATATAAGTTATTTAAGTTTAGTGGTAGTCTGTCCCTGCGGAACTGACGTTAGTCATTGCGTCGCAGGAACAATGGCTACGACTAAGCTGATCTGTTTCTCTCCCTTTCCACTCTGTGAAGCTCTTGCATCACATCAGCCGCGAAGTTGCAGAAAGCATCCTAGAATCCCACGTTGAGGATCATCATGTTAACCATGCCGTCTACCGATATCGGTTGTCCAGCCGCCGCCTGTGCTTCCAGTGCCCTTTGGACGACTCATCCCATCGCCTTTGCCAGCTGTCAATGGTCGCCGCTCTGGCCTCCAGTCGAGCCCTTCTCCTTTGTGTGCCGTCCCTGGTAGCTGAATCGACCACTTTCTCTTCTGCCGCCAACAGCTCAATTGGTGCTATGCCAGCGAAGACGAGAGCAGCATCGTCAGACACAGATTGGCGCAGCGTATAGAGTTATTGATCTAGTGACGCTCGTTGGTAGCAATATTCGCTCCTGCTTGGGACCCCGAGTGTTGAGCATTATTCTTGACAGTGCCCGGATCGAGTGAGCAGCTTTTTCTTGCACGGCAGCCAGGTGCTCTCGGTAGCTTAAACGGGTGTCTATCACGGGTGTCTATCACTATCAGATAACGGATCGCCCTCTTTGAAACCACGACGTCGTTATCAATGTATAGCCGAGCCGTTTCCACTCTCTTCTGGCTGCTTATTAGCACCGCCTCGGTTTTATATGTGGCCAGTATAAGGCCCACAGACTAAAACAAATGCATCACCATGTGAATTGCACCGCTACAGACTTCTTCAGCCTCGCGGAGATGCTTGACTACTATGACAAGAGCCACGTCGTCCGCATATCCGATAGTTTGACAACCATCGGGAAGTGTCAGGCGCAGGATTCCGTCATACATAGCATTCCACAGGAGTGACCCAAAACAGAGCCTTGAGGCACTCCTGCCGTAATGCTGTGAGATGCAGAGCCATCCGATGTAGCGTAAAACAAATGCCTCGCTTAAAAATAACTCCTTAACATAGCATAGAGGTATGGTGGGACATCAAAGGCGCTTAGAGCGTCGAGAATGCACCCCCAGTCGGCCGTGTTGAACGCATTTTTTATGTCCAGTGTGACAATGAGGCAGTACTTTTTGGAGCCTCCTTTCCATCTACTCCCCTCGATTGCCGTTGAGGCAATCTCTGTCACCTTTCGAATAGCATCAATGGTTGATCTGGCCTTCCTGAAACCATATTGATTTGGTGAGAACCCGCCGCTGCTGCAGATTGCTGCATCTAGTCTTGAACAAATTAGGCTTTCCAGAACTTTTCCTAGTGCGTCAATCAGACAGATCGGTCTGTACAAAGACGCATCTTCAGGCGGCTTGCCGGGCTTCGGGAGCAGAACTAATTTCTGCAGTTTCCAACGGTCCGGAAAAATGCCTTCACAGAAACATTGCGTATACGCTCTCGCTAAGATCTCTGGTCGCAACGAACTGGCTAGCTTCACTGCACGATTTGAGATGGCATCTGGGGCGGGTGCCTTGCCAGACTTGATGTTCCGGGCCACCGTCAGTATTTTTTCGGGATTGACCGCCTGTGTTTCAAATATTGACAATGGGCCGCGTATAATACCACTTCTGGTTACCAGACTGTCGTCCCTTCTTGGGAAGAGTGTCTCCACTATATGTCTGAGGTGCGTAGGGTCAGTTGGAGGTTCTTGCCAATTGGCGTAGACCCGTTTGACCACCATATTATACGCCTTGCCCTAAGGATCGTTTTCCTCTGGAATGAATTGCCTTTTTCAGAATTTTCCTTGCATTTCTAAAGCGCCGTTGAAGTGCTGGCCAGTTTTCACAGGCTCTTCTCCTAGCTCTTTGATATTGTTTTCTAGCTGAAAGGCAACTTCTACGGGTCTCAGCAATCTCGATATTCCACCAGTAAGTCGGTCTATGATGTCTCCTGTAAGCCTTGCTCAACGTCATGCTATTATCGCAGATCTGTTTTAGCTGTCGTGCTAGTTTATCTGTCATGTTCTGCGCAGATCCAGACACCACCAGGTTGTTCGTAGCCGCTGCGAAAACTTGGCTGTTTAGCGAGCTTTCTCTATATAATAAACTGTTCGGTAATCTTCTTGTGGATTGTACAGTAGTTTCTCCAATGGAAAATAATATGGCCTCGTGATCACTCCCAGTGTATAGATCACCTATGGCCCAGTGTGAGTTGGGGAATAGACAGCTGCTAACAAAGGTTAGATCTATAACCGATCCGTAGCCTGCTCGGCTAAAAGTGTGTTTGAGCCTTGTTTAAGGAGTGCTAGATCAAGAGCTGCAAACGTCTCTAGCAGAGCGCGACCTCTGGAATTGGTGATTGAGCTCCCCCATTCCAGCGCCCAGGCGTTGAAGTCCCCGGCGATGACAGCAAGACTGTGGTTTCGAATGTCAACTGCCAAGTCATCGACTGTGCTGCAAAATTCCTCGTATCTAATACTGGGAGGGAGGTAGCAGCTGTACAGGACTGGCTGTACCACTGGTCACCCAGTCTTACTCGGACGTAGTGAGTTGCTTCAAACGTGGATGTGGGCTGCCGCATAGACAATCCGCAGACCCAGATTGCAGCCTTCCCTGAGTTACTGCAGATCCAGTTGCATCTTGACTCACCTCTAAAGGGCTCGCTAATCATAGCCACATCTACTTTCAACTCGTTAGCTGTGTGCGTGACCAGGTCATGAGGTGCCTCGCAGTGATTAAGATTTAGTTGTATAAATCTAATCATGGCGATTGCAATTTTCGCCGGCGTTTTGCGAACTGCAGCTGGACATCGTTGGCTACCAGTCATGTGACTATCCGGCTTGCCATTAGTCGAAAATATGAAGCATTTCGCTTGATTTTGACAATCACGGACTTTGTGACCACTGTCGCCGCATTTCAGACAGCAATTACTTCTGTCGATTGAGGACCGGCATCTCACAGCAGTATGACCAAACTCGAGGCATTTATAGCATCTGGTAGGGACATTCCTTGCTCTGATTCTACAGATAGACCATGATCCACCGAGGGTGCATTCAGTTCTAACAGAAGATCGCTTTTTTTGCATTTTCTCATCTTGGCTGCGTGTGACCAATTTTAGTATTTCACTATAAGATAAGTCACCCTTGGCCTCGATGAGGATAGCATCCGGGCGAGTTTTCAGCTGCTTCTTTTCACTTCTGGTGGACTTGTTCGTTCGCTGCCGATTTGTTACCGTAGTTCAGTTCTCTGAATTTTAACGATCTTCGTCTCTAGGAGCTTCCACGTGTGAGTCTCCTGGCTTAGTCGCGTGGCGCTTGGGCTTTCTTGGTGGCGATTTGCGCTGCTCCGAAAGTGGATCTCTGAGCCGTTTTGGGGTGTTTGTCGCTCCGAGAGAATTGCTCCTGGCACTTTCATGACTCTTCATCAGAGATGGTGTAGTTTGCGCCTCTACAGATGCCATAGTTGGCGAACTTAAACGTTTTAACAGCTTGTGCAGCTCTACTAGCCCTATACCTTGTGCAGTGGTACAGCACGTGCTCTGGTTCCTCACTCATGTCGGGGCAATTCGGACACTCCTGGCTGTCCTCGTGCCTTTACTTGTATAGGTACTTCCTGAAGCCTCCGTGGCCCGTTAGAAACTGGGTTAGGTGAAAGTTCACCTCTCCCCCACTTCTGTCCAGCCAGTCCACCACTTTTAGGATAAGCCTATACGTCCATCGTCCATTAGTGGCGGTGTCCCATCTTACTTGCCACGTAATTATTGATGTCTGCCTCTCCGAACTTCTTATCTCCTCCACTGATACGCCGTTGCCCATCTCCTTGCGCGCTACGTAGATCTCTCGCATCTCCGTTGCCAGGATATCTACTGGTATAATACCCGCCAGTACCAAGGCTGCATCACATGACACAGTCCTGAAGCCTGAAATGATTCGCAAAGCGCAGAGTCTGTACGGTCCTGAGAGTTTCCTGCGGAGGCTCTTGTTAGCCTCGACGGCTTTTGCCCAGATCGGCGCTGCGTACAGAAGGATGGACGCAATCACCCTTGCCAGGAGCAGTCGCCTTCCAACCTTCGGTCCACCAATGTTTGGCAGTAACCTTGAAAGGGCTCCCTGCATCCTCGACGCCTTTTTAACGACGTACTCCACATGGGGACGGAAGCTCAGGCGGTTATCCAACAAAACACCCAGGTACTTAATGTATTCCGTCATGTATAGACGAGTCACATACAGCGTTCAAGCATTGTTTATAACTAAACATATATTTGTATTCCGAGCGACCCTAGAATTAATAATATTTCCCGCCGCAAAATGTTTATAAATAAACATAAGATTTAAGAGTGCGAGCTGTCTCAGAACTGTGAGAACAGCTCTCGCAAGAAAATGAGTAGATAATACGTTGCATGTGGTATCCAAACATAGAAAAGGTCATCCGCGATTAGGGTTGAAAGAGATAAGTGAGTGCTGAACAGATGTGATTGGTGAAGATGCACTAGCAGCATTTCTTATCTCACAGTAACGCGAGTTTGTGTCACAGCGGCTCAATATTAGCAACAAACACTCAAAATTATGTCATGAGAACTGAAATATACCACACGGACTGGGAAATATGTCACAAAAACTCAAACTATGTCACTAAATATTGAGAATAATCTTAAGCTAGAATAAGGAACAATGTATTAAACTAACTCAAATGTAACTCAATGTCGATCCTCGATCGGCTATATAAACCGAGATACTGGAATAATGAAATTAGTGTTGAACTAGAACCCGAACCACGGTAACTCTTTTCATTACTCACTATAGCTAGCGCTTGAACCCGACCCACGGTAATTCTGGCCTAGCTCTTAGGGACTTAGGAGCGGAGAACGTTCAAGTATTTGTCAATACTTGTTCAAGCATAGTGACAACTGCTGTGCCATAGCGTCTACAGATCCTGCCATCGGGTTCCAGTCGGAGAGGTTAAGGACGTACGAGAATGTATCTGCGTCCAGAAACCTGTCCTTCCATTTTGGCCCAGCTATATTTGCTCGCTGCGGTGTTTGCCTCCTCCACCAATTTCGAAGTGAATCGCTTGGTGGTCACTAAAGTGAACTCGTCGCGACTCTCCACTTGGTATTTCTACATAGTGAGCTGCTAAGGAAGGTGAGGTCTATAATGGATCCACGACCAGCCCTACAGTATGTCAACTGTCTTCCGTCGTTTGCCAGTCCGACGTCCAACGACGAGAAATGCTCCAGAAGAGCTGCACCTCTTGCAGTAGTCTCTTTGCTTCCCCAGTCCACAGCCCACGCGTTGAAGTCGCCGGCTATTACTATGGGACCTCTGCCGCGTGAGTCGTCCGTGATGTCGGCGAGCATTCTCTCGAAGCGTGCTAGGTCCCAACTCGGTGGAGCGTAGCAGCTGTAGAAAGTGACCCCTCTAAGCTTCACTCTGACAAAGCCAGCGTTTGAAGCGTTAACCTTTACAGGTGGAGTGTCCACGGCCCAGATGGCTGCTTTTTTGCACCTGCTGGATACCCATCCGCTTCCTGGAATCGGCTTATATGGCTCACATATGAGGACGTCATTCGGACTTCTTTCTCTTACGGCTTGCACCAGGAGGGACTGTGCAGCTTCGCAGTGATTGAGTTTCAGTTGGGTGCACCTCACGCTGATCGTTTAGTGAGCGCGCTCCTAAACAGGGGGCATCTACCACTGCTGGCGATGTGCTTCCAGTCTGTTCCCTTGTCTTTGCAGAACATACACTCTGGCTCCTCCTTGCAGTCCTTTGCCAGATGATCGGCCTTCCCACATCTTCGACGAAGCTTCGACCTGTCCACTTCGCTTCTGCATTGTCTTGCCACTCACGCAGTCTGCACCTGATGCTATCTCTTCGTCTCAGCCACTGTTCGGAACAGTGGTGAGGTCTGGCAGGATTGGTGGGTCCTGATAGCCGCCTTTGCTCCGTCGTCATGCATTTGGATGGCCACCAGCTCATACAACGCTCTAATGCTCTCGATAGAGTCGCGCATTGGTTGATGAATGCTACGTCTCTTGCCATCCTCCAGCATCTCTACAAGGTTCGCAATCTCGCGTCCAAGATCACGAAGCGCTGTGCTGCTCTGAGTCTCCGGCACTTGTTTTGCGCGAGAGCGTGTTGTCCGGGGGATCGATGAGTTTGCATTTGGCGGTGATCTTGCCAGTTTGCTACGTTTAGCAAACGCATCCTCTGTCATCTTCTCCAGCATCTCCTTTTCAAGCCTCTGCTTCTCCAACATCTCCTTCTCTAACATCTCCTTCTCCAACATCGGGGGGTTTTTTCTGTACTCATTTTGTTGGGTCCCAACTCCAAGTCGTTATCCTTGTTCATTGTACAGTCGCGTTCTGATCCCATGGTTGTCTATGCAAGCAGGGAGGCCATGCAAGGGTTGACTCGCGCCTTTATGGGGTCGCGAGTACAGAGCCGGATCCGCGCTAGTCAGGAATTACTCAACTGAGCCTGTACGGCCAACCTAATGGCGACGAATCAAGGAGCGTGCATTGGAGATTTGCCAATTTTTCGCGGGACGGGGGCGGCAACAGCATTAGCCTAGCAGTCGTTTCAGCAAGATGTCACTCCGCCTATTAAGATGCTAGAATACTGCTGCCGTCAGCCCAGGGGTCGTGAATCCAAAAGGGGGGTTCCAGTATCCAATCCTAAGGCTTTACTGGTCTCAGCCTTAGTCGCCTTCTCGTATTAGCTAGGCGGCCCACGGGTGTGTTTCGCCTATCCAGGGGATACCTGGCAGTATGCCGGAGGTTACGAGTTGCTTTAACTGTTTTTGAGAGGAATCGACCTGGCCATTACCAAGTTAATGACAGTCAGATCTTTACACCTTCAAGAGGTCCCTCTCCAAGCAGATACATCCCCGTGTCTTCTTAGTCGCCTCGTACGACAAGCTATGACATGCTGTGGTGGTATTCTAAGACCCGCTCACCACACCGTGTGTATGTGCTTTTTTTTTTTTTAATGGAAAGATAACATAAAAAATAAGGGGGCTCCGCCCCCTGCTCGCTTCGCTCGTGGTACTACAATCTAGCATACTCGACTGTCGGAGACCCCGTACTTACCATGAAAAAAAGAAAAACTGGTAAAAATTAAATAATAATTTAGATAAACTTTGATTCTTTTTTATAAACTTACATAAATATGTCACCGCTCGAATTAGCTTCCGATAATACAAATTTTATCGGTACCCAGGGAATACCACGGGGAGGCCATTACAACTGTAATGGGGTCACTTTAACCAAAAAAAAATTTGGGAGACGACTTGAGTTGCGTAAAGCAACCCCCAAAGTTCCCCAAAAATGTTAATTTTCTGCTATCTATCACGCAGATAAAAGTATATCTATATATAAAACTCTTTGTCCTCAATGACTGACTGACACATCTACGTGTAGGCCAAACGGCTAAAGGTAAAGAGCAGAAATTTTCACACAACATAGCTGAGACAATTTCATCGTGCAATAAGACGGCGTTTTGTAAAATTCCACCTGGAAGTGTGTTTACCCGAGGTCAAAAGGTCATGGAATTGCTTTGTATGAAAAACTTTTTTGTTTGTTAAGATATCTTAACCAAACTTACAGATTAGATGTTTGGGACTGTCTCTTACATTCTGACCAAATTTGGTCAAAGTCGGATTACTATATCATATAGCTGCCATAGGAATAAACGGATGAAATTAACCTTTAGTATGGAAAACTTTTTTGTTTCTTAAGATATCTTAACCAAACTTACAAATTAGATGTTTGGGACTGTCTCTTACATTCTGACCAAATTTGGTCAAAGTCGGATTACTATATCATACAGCTGCTGAGTTTTTCATACCAAAGGTTAGTTTCATATGATATAGTAATCCGACTTCGACCAAATTTTGTCAGAATGTAAGAGACCGTCCCAAAGTAAGTTTGGTTAAGATATCGTAAGAAACAAAAAAGTTTTTCATACTAAAACCTGATTTCGACCGATATTTCCTATGACAGCTATATGATATAGTTGACCGATTTCGACCAAATTTGGTCAGAATGTAAGAGACAGTCGCAAACATACAATCTGTGAGTTGGATTTAGATATCTTAAGAAACAAAAAAGTTTTTCATACTAAAGGTTAATGTGACTTATATTATATAAATTAAGATATCTTAACCAAACTTACAAATTAGATGTTTGGGACTGTCTCTTACATTCTGACCAAATTTGGTCAAAGTCGGAATACTACATATTCACACAACATAGCTGAGACAATTTCATCGTGCAATAAGACGGCGTTTTGTAAAATTCCACCTGGAAGTGTGTTTACCCGAGATCAAAAGGTCATGGAATTGCTTTGAATGAAAAACTTTTTTATTTGTTAAGATATCTTAACCAAACTTACAGATTATATGTTTGAGACTGTCTCTTACATCCTGACCAAATTTGGTCAAAGTCGGATTACTATATCATATAGCTGCCTATACCGTGTGATTACCCGAGATCAAAAGGTCATGGAATTGCTTTAGAATGAAAAACTTTTTTATTTGTTAAGATATCTTAACCAAACTTACAGATTATATGTTTGAGACTGTCTCTTACATCCTGACCAAATTTGGTCAAAGTCGGATTACTATATCATATAGCTGCCTTAGGAATAATCGGATGAAATTAACCTTTAGTATGAAAAACTTTTTTGTTTCTTAAGATATCTTAACCAAACTTACAGATTAGATGTTTGGGACTGTCTCTTACATTCTGACCAAATTTGGTCAAAGTCGGATTACTATATCATATAGCTGCCATAGAAATAATCGGATGAAATTAATACTTTAGTATGGAAAACTTTATTGTTTCTTAAGATATCTTAACCAAACTTACAGATTAGATGTTTGGGACTGTCTCTTACATTCTGACCAAATTTGGTCAAAGTCGGATTACTATATCATATAGCTGCCATAGGAATAATCGGATGAAATTAACCTTTAGTATGGAAAACTTTTTTGTTTCTTAAGATATCTTAACCAAACTTACAGATTAGATGTTTGGGACTGTCTCTTACATTCTGACCAAATTTGGTCAAAGTCGGATTACTATATCATACAGCTGCTGAGTTTTTCATACCAAAGGTTAGTTTCATATGATATAGTAATCCGACTTCGACCAAATTTTGTCAGAATGTAAGAGACAGTCCCAAAGTAAGTTTGGTTAAGATATCTTAAGAAACAAAAAAGTTTTTCATACTAACACCTGATTTTCGACCGATCTTTCCTATGACAGCTATATGATATAGCTGACCGATTTCGACCAAATTGGTTCAGAATGTAGGAGACAGTCGCAAACATACAATCTGTGAGTTTGATTTGGATATCTTAAGAAACAAAAAAGTTTTTCATACTAACACCTGATTTTCGACCGATCTTTCCTATGACAGCTATATGATATAGTTGACCGACTTCGTCCAAATTTGGTCAGAATGTAAGAGACAGTCGCAAACATACAATCTGTGAATTTGATTTAGATATCTTAAGAAACAAAAAAGTTTTTCATATTAAAGGTTAATGTGCATTATATTATCTACATATATAAAACTCTTTGTCGGATTACTATATCATATAGCTGCCATAGGAATAATCGGATGAAATTAACCTTTAGTATGGAAAACTTTTTTGTTTCTTAAGATATCTTAACCAAACTTACAGATTAGATGTTTGGGACTGTCTCTTACATTCTGACCAAATTTGGTCAAAGTCGGATTACTATATCATATAGCTGCCATAGGAATAATCGGATGAAATTAACCTTTAGTATGGAAAACTTTTTTGTTTCTTAAGATATCTTAACCAAACTTACAGATTAGATGTTTGGGACTGTCTCTTACATTCTGACCAAATATGGTCAAAGTCGGATTACTATATCATACAGCTGCTGAGTTTTTCATACTAAAGGTTAGTTTCATATGATATAGTAATCCGACTTCGACCAAATTTTGTCAGAATGTAAAAGACCGTCCCAAAGTAAGTTTGGTTAAGATATCTTAAGAAACAAAAAAGTTTTTCATACTAAAACCTGATTTCGACCGATATTTCCTACTGACAGCTATATGATATGATTTGACCGATTTCGACCAAATTTGGTCAGAATGTAAGAGACAGTCTGCAAACATACAATCTGTGAGTTGTGATTTAGATATCTTAAGAAACAAAAAAGTTTTTCATACTAAAGGTTACTATGTAGACTTATAACTTATTACTAAATTAAGATATCTTAACCAAACTTACAAATTAGATGTTTGGGACTGTCTCTTACATTCTGACCAAATTTGGTCAAAGTCGGATTACTATATCATATAGCTGCCATAGAAATAATTGGATGAAATTAACCTTTAGTATGGAAAACTTTTTTGTTTCTTAAGATATCTTAACCAAACTTACAGATTAGATGTTTGGGACTGTCTCTTACATTCTGACTAAATTTGGTCAAAGTCGGATTACTATATCATATAGCTGCCATAGGAATAATCGGATGAAATTAACCTTTAGTATGGAAAACTTTTTTGTTTCTTAAGATATCTTAACCAAACTTACAACAGATTAGATGTTTGGGACTGTCTCTTACATTCTGACTAAATTTGGTCAAAGTCGGATTACTATATCATATAGCTGCCATAGCAATAATCGGATGAAATTAACCTTTAGTATGGAAAACTTTTTTGTTTCTTAAGATATCTTAACCAAACTTACAGATTAGATGTTTGGGACTGTCTCTTACATTCTGACCAAATTTGGTCAAAGTCGGATTACTACATATTCACACAACATAGCTGAGACAATTTCATCGTGCAATAAGACGGCGTTTTGTAAAATTCCACCTGGAAGTGTGTTTACCCGAGATCAAAAGGTCATGGAATTGCTTTGAATGAAAAACTTTTTTATTTGTCAAGATATCTTAACCAAACTTACAGATTATATGTTTGGGACTGTCTCTTACATTCTGACCAAATTTGGTCAAAGTCGGATTACTATATCATATAGCTGCCATAGGAATAATTGGATGAAATTAACCTTTAGTATGGAAAACTTTTTTGTTTCTTAAGATATCTTACCCAAACTTACAGATTAGATGTTTGGGACTGTCTCTTACATTCTGACTAAATTTGGTCAAAGTCGGATTACTATATCATACAGCTGCCATAGAAATAATCGGATGAAATAAACCTTTAGTATGGAAAACTTTATTGTTTCTTAAGATATCTTAACCAAACTTACAGATTAGATGTTTGGGACTGTCTCTTACATTCTGACTAAATTTGGTAAAAGTCGGATTACTATATCATATAGCTGCCATAGCAATAATCGGATGAAATTAACCTTTAGTATGGAAAACTTTTGTTTCTTAAGATATCTTAACCAAACTTACAAATTAGATGTTTGGGACTGTCTCTTACATTCTGACCAAATTTGGTCAAAGTCGGATTACTATATCATACAGCTGCTGAGTTTTTCATACCAAAGGTTAGTTTCATATGATATAGTAATCCGACTTCGACCAAATTTTGTCAGAATGTAAGAGACCGTCCCAAAGTAAGTTTGGTTAAGATATCTTAAGAAACAAAAAAGTTTTTCATACTAACACCTGATTTTCGACCGATCTTTCCTATGAAAGCTATATGATATAGCTGACCGATTTCGAACAAATTGGTTCAGAATGTAAGAGACAGTCGCAAACATGCAATCTGTGAGTTTGATTTGGATATCTTAAGAAACAAAAAAGTTTTTCATACTAACACCTGATTTTCGACCGATCTTTGCTATGACAGCTATATGATATAGTTGACCGATTTCGACCAAATTTGGTCAGAATGTAAAAGACAGTCGCAAATATACAATCTCGAGCGGGGGCTCCGCCCCTATATATATCTATATATATATCTATATATCTATATATATTTGTATTTACATATAGTAATGATAATAAAATAATAATAATAATAAAATAATAATAATAATAAACATAATTATAAAATTACTCAACTTGTAATAATAAAATATAATATATGAAAACTTAAAGACTAAAAATAAAAAATAACAATAAAGATCAGCAGAAATCAATTACCTACTGCTCACTACTTTCAACACTAACTAATATTCCACTATGGTGACTATATATTGTCTCAAAGTCTATATTGTCTATCAGAAATATTAGTCATCGCCCAATCAATGTGTGTATCACAATTGATTGTGGACGAATTCAAATCTGAAAGTGACTCAAATCTTAATCTGCGTAAAAATTCATAAATTCTATCACTAGAACCTCTAAGAGATCTATTGAAATATGTATTAGTTGTTGACAACTCTTATAACTTGAAATCTGGTCACACTTAAGTTAACCTTTTCTGCTTTGTTATTATTCTTATGTATACTCTTTGAAATTCTCTCTCGCAATCGTCGCTTCGAAACAGACGCACACGCGTATAATAAATATACATAAGTTCTAGAAAAATTCTGCGTACGACTTTATTCTTCTTCACAAGTTTCCACGGTAAAACCAATACGGTAAAATCCAACAGGTTATGGGCCCAGGGCCTTGTGAAAAGAAGAGGAATATTCATTTAAATTACTAAGTGTGATAAAGTGAATAATAATCATGAATGGACACGGGCTATATGCCATCGATAAGTTGGATGGTGAAAATTATGCGGTGTGGTCTGTGCAAATGAAAAGCGTCTTGGTGCAGAACGATTTATGGCCAGTTGTTTGTGGCAGAGTGGTTAAAAATGAAAGTGACTCTGAGAAACTGACAGCTGATTTTGATAAACGCGATGAAAAGGCATTAGCAGTATATTGCTGGGTGTAAAGGCGTCACAGCTTAACTTTATAAAAAACAGCGTAACTGCAAAAGCAGCTTGGGAGAAGCTCGTAGCTGACTATCAGCCACGTGGGCCTGCAAGAAAAATTTCTTTGTTTAAGAGTTTGCTTCGTTTAAGCTTGTCTGAACAATCGGGAGTGAAAGCCTATGTAAATCAGTTTTCGGATATAGTCGATAAATTAAGTGAAATTGATATGAACATTTCGGACGATATTCTATCAATTTCGTTGCTTGTCGGGCCTCAGCAAAACGTTCGAAGGTTTTGTTTTAGCGATAGAGACGCGGGAAGAGTTTCCGTCCTTGTCTGATCTGAAGATCAAAATTATTAAGGAAGGAGAGAGACAAAAAGTTAGCAACGATGAAACGAGTAATAGTGTACAGCAAACTTTTGTGTCGCGCACAAAGAACACGGGCAAACAGAACTCGCAAGAAAAGAAAAACGCAAAGAAGAACAAGAGTGATATAGATGCGGCCGCGAAGGGCATTTTATTGCGCAGTGCAAGAAAAAGACTAGAATGAAGAAGGCAAGGATAAAAGTAATGAAAAGAAACAATCGTTTGCTATACTCGCGAATGTGCATAAAAATGACAAAATGACAAGATCAATGTGGTGTCTAGACAGTGGTGGCACAGCTCACATGTGTTGTGTTAGGTCATGGTTTGTGGATTTTAAAGAGCACAGAGGGAAAATATTACTTGCTGGAGAAAATTTCATATTTGCCGACGGTATTGGCACGGTGTGTTTTAATTCGGGAAAATATTGCATTGAACTGAAGAATGTGTTGTATGTTAAAGAGCTGCAAGCAAACCTTATGTCAATATCAAAAGCTGTCGAAAAAGGTTTTAAGGTGATATTTGATAAAGAATGTGCTGTAATAAAGAACAGCCAAAATAATAAAATACTGCAGGCAAACAAACGTAGTGATCTGTTTATCATTGACGCGAAAATGAACTATTGTATGTTCTCAAACGCACAGAGCAGTGAATTGTGGAAATGGCATTATCGTTTCGGTCACTTAAACATGGCTAGCTTAAGAAAAATGGCAAATGAAGATATCGTGTACGGACTAAAATCGATCAATAAAAATATCGACATAAAAGGCGATATTTGTGAAACTTGTGCGAAAAGTAAGCTAAGTGTTAAGCCATTTCCAAAAGTCGCGGAGAATCGCGAAAAAGAAGTATTGAGTGTAATACATACAGACATTTGTGGACCGATTAATAAACAATCAGCTGGAGGAGCGCGTTACTTCTCAACTTTTATCGATGACTATTCGCGATATACATTTGTGTATTTCTTGAAATCACGGGATCAAATATTGAATGCTATCAAAGATTTTGTTGTATTTGCCGAGAGATAATGCGGAAAGAAATTAAAAGCAATTCGGAGCGACAATGGTCGCGAATACGTGAGTCTCGAGTTTGACAATTTTTTGTCAGAAAACGGAATAAAAAGGCAACTGACCGTACCCTACACACCGCAATAAAATAGAGTTGCTGAACGTGCAAACCGCACACTGGTAGAGATGGCCAGAAGTATGTTAGTGCACTCGGGTACTAACGAATCACTTTGGGGTGAAGCAGTACGCACCGCAGCATATTTGCGGAATAGGTCAGAGACGAAAGCTTTAAGCTGCAAAACGCCTTATGAGGCTTGGACTGGCAAAAAACCAAGTGTGTCGCATTTACGTATTTTCGGTTCTAAGGCAATTGCTCTAAATAAAGCGCACAAAATGAAATTTAGAGCAAAGGGTACCAAATATATAATGATTGGTTACTCGGATGACATTGCTCAGAATCAAAATAAAGTAATCGAAAATAGAGATGTCGTCTTTCTGGAGAATGATTGTGGTGACTGCGCAAACGACGAAAAGGATATGTTCCTATTTGATGAAAGCCAGCCAATTCGACAGCAGCAAGCAGTTGATAAGGACTGCACCAGGGCGTCGAAGAAGATGATGTTCGGCAAGACACAGAAGGCGAGGTCAACAGAGAGAAGATTGCATCACCGAAGATACCGACACCGAGCACTATGAGAGTGCTGTGAGTGATGAAGCAGAGCCATCTACACCAAGTGAGATTCGTGGTCGAGGACGCCCAAAGATGATAAAAACCGGCAAGCCAGGTCGACCCCGTAAGAAATTCAACCTATTGAACTTGTTAAAGGCAGAGGACGCTGTAATCCCAGCAACTATACATGATGTGAACAAGTCCAAGATGAAACTGGAGTGGGCAGCCTCAATTCAGAAGGAGATCGACGCACTTGAAGCCAATAAGACATGGGAGCTTGTTGACTTACCAGAGGGCAAGAAATCTATAGGCTGCAAATGGGTATTTGGCATAAAGGTCGACAAAGGAGGCTATGTGGAGCGCTTCAAATCCAGATTGGTGGCTAAAGGTTGCGCACAACTTTATGGCGTCGACTATTTTGAAACATTTTCTCCAGTGGTGAGATACTCGTCCGTAAGAATGATCATGGCACTGGCTGTGAAGAATAAATTGCATCTGCATCAAATGGACGTGTCGTCTGCTTACCTAAATAGTGAGCTGTCGGAGGATGTATATA
>JAWNLU010000758.1:0-20131 GCA_035042165.1 Drosophila kuntzei | reverse complement strand
GTTTGGGACTGTCTTGCTATTCGACCAAATTTATCAAAGTCGGATTTCACGAGTACTATAGCTGCCATAGCAATAATCGGATGAAATTAACCTTAGTATGGAAAACTCTTTGAGCTTTTACATATCTAACCAACCACAGATTAGATGTTTGGACTGTCTCTACATTCGGATTAAAGAGTTTTATGCACTTAAATTATATAATATGTCACATTAACTTTTAGTATGAAAACTTTTTTAATTTCTTAAGATATTCAATCAACTCAGACGCAGGCTTATGTGACTGTCTCAGATTTGACTCAAATTTCCGGGTCGAAATGGGTCAATCCATCATAATGTCTTGCAAGCGATTCAATTTGAATCAGATTATTCATATGGGAGTTATATGATATAGTAATCCGACTTTAATCCAAATTTACGAGATAAGAGACAAATCAAACACTAACTGTAAGTTTGGTGTTGATATCCTACAATAAAACAAAAAGTTTTTCACATTAAAGGTTAATTTCATCCGATTATTCCTATGGCAGCTATATGATATAGTAATCCGATTTTGACCAAATTGTCAGAATGTAAGAGACAGTCCCAAACATGTAATCTGTAAGTTTGGTTAGGATATTTTAAGAAACAAAAAAGTTTTCAATACTAAAGGTTAATTTCATCCGATTATTGCTATGGCAGCTATATGATATAGTAATCCGACTTTGACCAAATTTGGTCAGAATGTAAGAGACAGTCCCAAACATATAATCTGTAAGTTTGGTTAAGATATCTTAACAAACAAAAAAGTTTTTCATACAAAGCAATTCTATGACCTTTTGACCTCGGGTAAACACACTTCCAGGTGGAATTTTACAAAACGCCGTCTTATTGCACGATGAAATTATTGTCTCAGCTATGTTGTGTGAAAATTTCAGCTCTTTACCTTTAGCCGTTTGGCCTACACGTTGATGTGTCAGTCAGTCAGTCAGTCAGGACAAAGAATTTTATATATATTTTATATATAAGCTGGGTATCCAGCACCCCGGAAAATAAAAATTCCTGTCAAACTTCATATAAAAAAAACTGTGCCAGGAATTTTTAGTTTACGTTTTCGTGTGTATCCAGCAACTTCAACGAAATCCACAAATTTGTATCGATAGTTGGCATATCGATAGCGTGTGTGGACTGAGAGAACAACTGACACACAGCTCAGGAATATATAGTTTACAATTATTTTGGAAGCGAATTGTGAACAAGTCAGAGATGGAGCCAAAAACTGAGTGCAAAACAAAAAAAAAAGGTCGAAATTACAAATCTTCTATACATGAAGGTGCAGCAGCATGATAATAATAAATAAAGAAATATGGAAATTACTAATAAAATTCTTTATTATTGGCGCACACCAGCAGATTGATTTTGCCAAGTTACTGACCCGGCTGCAGAGTTCATTCTTCTACATTGTTTCTTAAAAATTTGGGGTAATCCTGTACCGACCACGAAAGGCTTCAGCATCAGTATCTGCTGGGCTTTCAATTTCAACAGTGCCGCTATATTCCCTTGGGCATACTCGCATCATATATGTTAATTGTGCAGATAGTAAGAGTTCACCCAATATTTGTGGCGCCTCCGTTTGCGCTTTAACTCCTCCTTTTTTTTCCAGCAATATATTCCGCCACCAAAACAATCAGTTCATCATTAGATTTTAATTTGAAATTTCACAATTGACACTGTTTACAAAGAACAGAGTTACGTTCCACACAAACGAAATAACTAGCATATTCCTGGCAGGAATTTTCCGCAGTGCTGGAGATAGGCCTCACGCGGTCAGTCCCTCGGTGGCCAATGGTTTCCCTTGGCGTTTAACCGTTGGAAGTTATACCGCTTCGATTCGGTCACCAGAGCCCCTTTTGATGGGCACCGCTGCAGCACCTTTAGCACCTTTATGCACCGGGAACCTGGATTTTGACTCAGCTACACGCTCAAAAAATAATATTATATATTATAATTGTAGATATAGCATAAATATAAGTATACGTACGGTTTATACGTGCAACTATACCCAAAATATTTATAGAGATGTAATTATAAATGTAAATATAGATATAGATACAAATATAAATATAGATATAAATACAAATATAAGTATAATTATGGCTACAATTATAAATATAAATATAGATATAAATATAAATGCAGTTATAGGTATAAATATAGATACAATTGAAAACAAACAGAAAAAATGCAGATACAGGTTGCAAATACAAATATACAAATACAAAAAAAATTTACAAGTATAAGTACAAATATATATTATATATTTATAAATATTTGGCCGTTTCTGCCAACACTTGGTTTGGCAGATTTGAAGTTTGCGCTCAAATCTAACCGCTTGGCCGATTTCGACGATCTGGCAGCCCTGGGTTTGGCAACTTTGAAGTTGGCGCGCTTTTTCTACCCGGGTGGCCGATCTTGGTGGTCTGGCAGCACTCCTATGAGCAACTCGTATGCAGCTCCGTGCGCTGGGCATCTCTGCGCGATCAGCTGGTAGTGTGAAAGAACCAGCCGCAGCAGAATGGAAAATTGAGTGAAAGTGCTGTTCTTTTGTTGCTAGCACCAACACTGTCAACAGTGAAAGGCGCCAAAACAACCAATTAAGTTCACCCCGTCCTCCTGCGTGGACCGCGAACGGTTTCGCCCTCTTGCACGCTAGGCGTCCTAGGAACCAGGTACAGTGCACAGTGCGTATTGGTGCGGCAAAAGGGCTTCACTGAAAACGTCTCCTCTTATTTTCAGGTGCGACAAAACTGGTTTTTTGACAACAATCTCGGAGCATCTAAGAAACACCTCACTTGCAAAGAAAACTCAAACTCTGATGTATGTGTTTTTTTTTTAATTCCATTTTATTTACTCTAATTGCGAATATTAAAGCTAGGTACTATCCATATCTATATACATATAAAAACTGTTTGTCCTTACTGACATATCAACGTGTAGGCCAAACGCCTAAAGGTAAAGAGCTGAAATTTTCACACAACATAGCTGAGACAATTTCATCGAGCAATAAGACGGCGTTTTGTAAAATTCCACCTGGAAGTGTGTTTACCTAAGGTCAAAAGGTCAGGAATGTGCTTTGTATGAAAACTTTTTTGTTTCTTAAGATATATTAACCAAACTTACAGATTATATGTTTGGGACTGTCTTTTACATTCTGATTCATTCATTCGGATTACCATATCATATAGCTGGCATAGGAATAATCGGATGAAATGAACCTTTAGTATGAAAATCTTTTTGTTTCTTAAGATATCTTAACCAAACTTACAGATTATATGTTTAGGCTGTCTCTTACATCCTGACCAAATTTGGTTAAAGTCGGATTACTATATCATATAGCTGCCATGGGAATAATCGGATGAAATTAACCTTTAGTATGGAAAACTTTTTGTTTCTTAAGATATCTTAACCAAACTTACAGATTAGATGTTTGGGACTGTCTGTATCATTCTGACCAAATTTGGTCAAAGTCGGATTACTATATCATTTAGCTGCCATAGGAACAATATAATGCAAATGATCGATTAGTATGAAAATTGTTTTTGTTTCTTAAGAAATCTCAACCAAACTCATACCAAAGGTTACTTTGACTAAACTTAATTAACATTATTAACTAAATTTCATTGCCGCGAGCGAAGCGAGAAGGGGATTGGCGAGCGATGCGAGCAGGGGGCGGAGCCCCCTAGTATATGTATATAAGTAGATAAGTTTAGTGGTAGCCTGTCCCTGCGGAACTGACGTTAGTCACTGCGTCGCAAGAACGGTGGCTACGACTAAACTATTCTATTTCTCTCCCTCTCAACTCTGCGGAGCTCCTGCATCACGCCAGCCGCGAAGTTGCAGAAAGCATCTCAGAATCCTACGTTCATGGTCATCATGTACACGATGCTGCCTACTGAAATTTGTTGTCCAGTCGCCGCTGTGAGTCGCTGCCTCTGGTCGTCAAAACGCCCACATTGGAAAATAATGTGCTCTGCGTCCTCGACAAATTCTACTCCACACCATATGCAATGTGCATGTATTGCCTAAATCAGCCATACCCGCTGAGCAACTGCGTTACATAGAAGTTGACACTTCCGTGTTTTCGCTCCATCCAGCGCCTGATATCAGGAATCAGCCTGTGCGTCCATCGCCCTTTGGATCACTACACTACACCAAACGGTGTAGTGATCACTTGGATCACTACACCAAGATAACGGATAGCCCTCTTTGATACCACGACGTCGTTATCGATGTTTATTCGAGCCGTTTCCACTCTCTTCCGGGTGCTTATAAGCTCCGCCTCGGTTTATGAGTAGCCAGTATAAGGCCCACGGACTGGAGCCACTGCTTCACCATTTGGACTGCTTCGCTACAAGTTTCTTCAGCCTCGCGAAGATGCTTACCTACTATGACTAGTACTACGTCGTCCGCATATCCGATAATTTGACAACCATCGGGAAGTGTCAGACGCAGGATTCCGTCGTATATAGCATTCCACAGGAGTCGCCCCAAAACTGAGCCTTGAGGCACCCCTGACGTGATGGTGTGAGATGCAGTGCCATCCGAGGTAGTGTAAAACAGGTGCCTCGCTTCGAATTAGCTCCTCACCATAGCATAAAGGTATGCTGGGACATTAAAATCTCTTAGCGCATCGAGGGTGCGTCCCCAGTCGTCCGTGTTGAACGCATTTTTGATGTCCAGTGTGACAATGAGACAGTACTTTTTGGAGCCTCCTTTCCATATACTCCCATCGATTGCATTTGAGGCAATCTCTGTCACCTTTCGAATAGCATCAATGGTTGATCTGGCCTTCCTGAAACCATATTGATTTGGTGAGAACCCGCCGCTGCTGCAGATTGCTGCATCTAGTCTTGAACAAATTAGGCTTTCCAGAACTTTTCCTAGTGCGTCAATCAGACAGATCGGTCTGTACAAAGACGCATCTTCAGGCGGCTTGCCGGGCTTCGGGAGCAGAACTAATTTCTGCAGTTTCCAACGGTCCGGAAAAATGCCTTCACAGAAACATTGCGTATACGCTCTCGCTAAGATCTCTGGTCGCAACGAACTGGCTAGCTTCACTGCACGATTTGAGATGGCATCTGGGGCGGGTGCCTTGCCAGACTTGATGTTCCGGGCCACCGTCAGTATTTTTTCGGGATTGACCGCCTGTGTTTCAAATATTGACAATGGGCCGCGTATAATACCACTTCTGGTTACCAGACTGTCGTCCCTTCTTGGGAAGAGTGTCTCCACTATATGTCTGAGGTGCGTAGGGTCAGTTGGAGGTTCTTGCCAATTGGCGTAGACCCGTTTGACCACCATATTATACGCCTTGCCCTAAGGATCGTTTTCCTCTGGAATGAATTGCCTTTTTCAGAATTTTCCTTGCATTTCTAAAGCGCCGTTGAAGTGCTGGCCAGTTTTCACAGGCTCTTCTCCTAGCTCTTTGATATTGTTTTCTAGCTGAAAGGCAACTTCTACGGGTCTCAGCAATCTCGATATTCCACCAGTAAGTCGGTCTATGATGTCTCCTGTAAGCCTTGCTCAACGTCATGCTATTATCGCAGATCTGTTTTAGCTGTCGTGCTAGTTTATCTGTCATGTTCTGCGCAGATCCAGACACCACCAGGTTGTTCGTAGCCGCTGCGAAAACTTGGCTGTTTAGCGAGCTTTCTCTATATAATAAACTGTTCGGTAATCTTCTTGTGGATTGTACAGTAGTTTCTCCAATGGAAAATAATATGGCCTCGTGATCACTCCCAGTGTATAGATCACCTATGGCCCAGTGTGAGTTGGAGAATAGACAGCTGCTAACAAATATTAGATCTATAACTGATCCGCACCCTGCTCGGTTAAAAGTGTGTCGTGAGCCTTGATTAAGGAGTGTTAGATCAAGAGCTGCAAACGCCTCTAGCAAATCGCGTCCTCTAGAATTGATGATTGAGCTCCCCCAATCCAGCGCCTAGGCGTTGAAGTCACCGGCAATGACGGCAGGACTATGGTTTCTAATGTCAACTGCCAAATTGTCGACTGTGCTGCAGAAATCCTCGTAACTAATACTGGGGGGAGGTAGCAGCTGTACAACCAGTGGTCACCCAGTCTAACTCTGATGTAGTGAGTTGCTTCATACATGGAAGTGGGCTGTCGCATAGACAATCCGCAGACCCAGGTTGCTGCCTTTCCTGAGCTGCTGAAGATCCAGTTGCATCTTGATCTGTCTCTAAAGGGCTCGCTAATTAAGGCCACATCTACTCTCAACTCGTTAACTGTGTGCGTGAGCAGGTCATAAGCTGCCTCAAAGTGATTAAGAGTTAGTTGTATAAACTGCAGCTGGACATCGTGGGCTACCAGCCATGTGACTATCCGGCTTGCCATTAGTCGCGCAGATAAAGCATTTTGCTTGATTTTTACAATCACGGCCTTTGTGACCACTGACTCCGCATATCAGGCACTAGCTACTTCTGTCGATTGAGGACGGGCATCTCGCAGAAGTATGACCGATCTCAAGGCATTTGTAGCATCTGGTTGGGACATTCCTTGCTCTGATTCTACAGATAGACCATGCTATTTTTATTTTTCCATATTGGAGGACTTTCTCAGCCACAGTTACTGGTAAACGTCCAGCTGCTTCTTAAAGGCAGAGCTTATGTCTTCTACCGAGTTTCTTGTCTCTTCTGGTGGACTTGTTCGTTCGCTGCCGGTTTTTTACCGTAGTCCAGTTTTCTGTATTTATTGGATCTTCGTCTTGAAGAGCTGTCACGTGTGAGTATCCTGGCTTGATCGCGTGGCACTTGGGTTTTTTTGGTGGACTCCGACTGTGGATCTCTTAGCCGTTTTGGGGTGTTTGGCTCACAGAGAGAATTGCTCCCGGCACGTCCATGACTCTTCATCAGAGATGGCGTAGTTTGCGCCTCTACAGATGCCATAGTTGGCGAACTTAAGCGTTTTAACAGCTTGTACAGCTCTACTAGCTTCGCCAGTTATTCTCGCATTAGCGAGTTAATATGACGCTGACCACTAAAAAGCACTGAGAGTGCCTCCAGGCCATCTCCCAGTGAGTCCATCGTTTCCATTAACGACGCGGGCTTCTCCATTACTACTGAAGAAACAGGCGGCTGTTTGCCTGCACTATTCTGCAACTGCACCGCCGCCGGCGATGGTGGTGTAGTGCGCTGCACTGAGGGGAGTCGCTGAAATGCTGTACCCGAATCCTCCATAAGACCAACTACTGTGAGTTGCGTGGGGATAAACTCAATTCACGCTCCAACTCGAGGGTAGTCCAACGGTATCCAGAGGTTTCCCTTGACTTTTAACCGATGTGGGCTATACCGCCACGTGCGGAAGGGGTTGGAGATCAATCTGTTCCGTGATCTTTAGCTCTCATCTGCCCAAGAGTTTGCAGAAATCGTTCAAAATAAACGGTCGACCTGAACGTATGCACGGATTTCGACAGCTTCCTATGGTATGCAAAAATATTGCACCGTCTGACGTATATTTAATAAGCGGCTGAACAGCTGATTTAAGCCCGCTTAACAGTAACATTTCACAACACTAAACAACAGCTCATCCGATGAACAGACAGCAGTACAGGATTTCAAACGGCGGAAAATATTTTTACAATTGGAGTGAAAATAGTGAAAAGCACTCAAAAGAGAAACCGCTCACCACACTCGGACTGTGACAAGAAGCCACAGCGACTCTGTGCTCCCAGGGACACTGCCGGTTGCGACAACACCGGGTGCGTATTCCAAGCACCAGTGGAAAACTAGTAAACAGCTGCCACACTTTAATTTTAGAGTAAGAACGCTGCGAATCACCGAAAACTAGGCGACTTCACAGGACGCGTCCACTCTCACCGAAAACAAACTCAAACCTTCTGTATGTGATTGTGCATGTGTACATATGTGTGTGTATCGCATGCTGTGAATGACAATTGCAAGTCCTACCAACGCATTGCAAATGTAAGTTTAACAGAATTATAGTTAACATTTTCCTAACAGCTGCTAATGAACAAAACAGTAGCGTCCGAAATAGTGTAACAACAACAAACAAATTTGAAAATGGTAAAAATAAAGTTGGGCGACATGCTCATTCCTACAATCTGTAGCATTTTACCTGAGTACTTTGTAAGTATTCAACGCATGTCTAAAAGCCCTCAAAGATACCTTTCTAACGACATATACAGGGGTGCCACAGAAATCGCTTCCGCCTGAATTTCACTTCAATTTCATTCCGCTGTGCCAAAGCCTATTCCGCGGAATAATTTTGAGCGGAACGAATCAGCGCTCAATCCGCTGGCGGCAGATGCTGCCACCTTGACCGATTAGGATTTTCGAAGTTAGGGTCTGCGATGCCACATTTTTTAGTCTGAGTTCGAAGTAAGGTATTTATTAAAAAATATACGGAACCACTTCTGTTTTCTTTAAATTCAGCATTAAAAAAATAGCTATTTTGTGGTAAAACAAGCTTTACTGCAAAACTCTTTTACTTATTGTGCATTTTGTGAAAGCATTTGTGGGAAATTGTACTTCTGCCAGGTGGCAACGCCTTAAAATGGTCAAAAGCTGAGAAATTACAAGAAGAAGAATACAAAACTAAAGAAGAAGAAGAAATCGTACATAAAATGTAAGTAATTGGTTTGTTTTCTTAATTTTTACACATTTTGTGATATTTTTAAGGGGAAAACATCGCAACGCAAGCCAGGAATTTATGAAAAGCACCCGGACATTGCCCGGAACTTTACAAAAGGGGACAGGGTGGCAGTGGCAGCAGATTGGCAGGACTTGGCGCTCCAGCTGAATCCAGTGGGCCCTCCTATCAAAACTGCGGAGGAGTGGCGTTGTGTAAGTAGCTAGTAGCTAGTAAATAATTGAAAATCATTGATCATTGCATACGCCAGGTATGGAAAGACTGGAATCTCTATTACAAAAACTAGCGCACAACAAGAGGGAGTGCAGAGCACGGGTGGCGGTCCATTTAACCAGGTGGCGCTCACTCCCACCGAGGAAGAGATCGCACAGCTTTGCGACATGTATGAGGCGGTAGATGGAGTGGCCGGCGCAAAAACATTTGGCATCTTACTGCCCAATGAAGAGGAGAAGGAGAATGTTGAAGTCGTAGACGAAGGTACGTACAAAATAAATTGATTAAATAGCTATCCAATTAAATTGAATTGTAGTTTTAGAAACTCCTCCAAAACGATGTAAGGTTGAGGCTCCAAGTTGCAGCAAGGTAGGCAGCACAAACAAAACGCCGAGCGGCAACATGCTGAGTGCAATGGTCGCGGAGGAGAACATGGGTCTTCGGGAGATAAAGGACGAGCCGGTGGAGCTACTAAAAACGTCCCAAGAGATGCTAGAGAAGCGCAAAAAAACAAATTTAATTTTAGAAAAATTAGTCTCAACAATTGAGAAAAGTTGAAGTAAATCACTTTAAAAATATGTAACGATTTATTTAATCTAATTAAAATAAACATAAAAAAGTCAACGCCTTGTTAAAGAAGCTGCAATGCCGTCTCGAATCTGAGAAGTTGTTTCAGGCTGATCCGAATTTGCGAACAACTCAACTTCTTCGCATTCTTCATGAGCTTCGACATAACAAAAATCCTTGTCCTTATGTTCGCGGCACAAGTTATGAAGAGCACAGCACACATTCATTATACAAGTTACCTTTAAGGGGCTGTATAAAAGGATCTCTTGGAGTAGTCTAAATCGGCTTTTTATTACTCCAAAAGTTCTCTCTATCACATTTCTTGCAGAAGCATGTCGAAGATTAAACGTATGTTGATTAGACTCTGCTCTTGGATTTCTGTAAGGCGTAAGCAGAAAGGGCTCCAAGGGATAACCCGAGTCCCCAAGGAGCATATTGCCACGTGAACCACTGTCAAATTGCTCTTGAAAAAACGCCCTAGCTTCGCTCTAACTCCAAGCGCAAGCGTCATGTGTTGCTCCAGGCTTCGAAGCATCCACATACAAAACGTTAAGTTCGTAATCGCATATCTATAAGCGCCAATATATAGAAAATAATTAATTATATATGGCAAAATTTAAACAATTTTGGAGACACGCATAACAAAATAGACAATCACAATAAACAAATCACCTCTACACATTTAAAAGTACACATTTTTAAATCATCTGACTTACAACCATTACATTAATTCTAAAATACCCCTTTCTGTTAAAATAAACCTGCTCAGCACTGCCGGGTTTTATAATTTTGATGTGGGTGCCCTCAATGCAACCAACTATTCCAGGAATACCATACTTTTTATAGAAATGCTGTTTGCATTTCGACAGCATTTCCTCCGATCTGTCCAATTGAATAAATCTTGGCCCAAGTGTCCTTTCGAGCAAAGGAAGTATTATCCATAGGATTTTCCCAACGGATTGCCTCGACATCGACAGATCCGTATCTTTTCCAATCGCTCTTTGGAACGACGAAACTCCTAAAAAGCGCAATGCAGTCGCTAATTGCAAAATGGGCGAAATTGAAGAAAGTGGGATATCGTCTTTGATTAAGTTTAAGACCCTTTGAAAGGTATTCTTATCAACACGATAATTATACCGGAAACTGTTTTTCGAAATTAAATAAATTTTAATAAGATTATGCAGAACGTCAGAAAAACTACGTACGTATCGTCTGATTTTGAAAATGGATCAGATGCACATCTGAAAAGCCTTCGCTGCATGGTCTCTTTTCTAATTTTCTGCCGCCGGAGCTCTTCGATGGCCAACAGTCTCGCTAAAGGCAGTTTTAATTAATTAGTTACTTTGCGCACGTGCGGAAGATTGTTGGCTTCAGTAAATTTTGAACTTTAAATTGCCGCAAGTCACAAAATATTGCCAGACTGTTGATAGACAGCCTCTAGAGTTGTCGAGTAATTTTATTGTTAAAGGCGCAAAAAATAAATGTTTAAAATTTTTTGTATATTAGCTATACAAAATCAATAAATCAATTAAATTGGATAAATCAAATAAGAAAAGTATTAAAAATATGTTGTTTTGCAATAATAAACTTAAGAAAGTTGCTAAACAAAAGCTTGGGTAATTTAATTTGAGAAGGTGGCAGTCCTAAGCAGTCTAGCTCAAAATGGTTTGAGAAAATGCTACAAAAACTAAATCACTCGAAGTTATGTGGCACCTCGGAAATTTCCGCGCGGAAATGCTTTCAGCGGAATGCTATTTCACTAGTGATTTCTGTGGCACCCCTGTATAACTCCATCTTATCGGACAGTCGTCGCAAATTTTCCATTTTTCGTGTATATATTGCAAGTCGCCTTCGCACCCTTCGTGCTGCTTACGTCACTATCGCGGACTGCCGTCCACAATAATTATGATCACAAAATAAAACTGAAGAAGGCAAAAAATGTCGCCGAAACGCGTAGGAGAAAAAGTTTATAAACATGTATGCTTATTAAAATTAACAACATCGGCCTAATCAACCCAACACACAATCCAAATTTGTACTATAAAACTAGCTAGGGGCTCCGCCCCCTGCTCGCTTCGCTTTTCCACCCTCGGGTCGCTTCGCTCGCGGAAATTAAAACTAGTTATGTAAATAAAGTTTAGTCAAAGTAACTTTTAGTAGAAGTTTGGTTGAGATATCTTAGAACACCAAAAAAACAATTTCATACTCAACGATAATTTGCGACCGATTGTTCGTATGGCATCTATATGATATAGATATCCGACTTTGACCAAATTTGGTGATTATGTAACAGTCCCAGATATACAATCTGCAAATTTGGTTAAGATATCTTAAGAAACAAAAAAGTTTTTCATACCAGAGGTTAATTTGATTTTTCCTATGGCAGTTATATGATATAGTTATCCGACTTTGACCAAATTTGGTCAGGATGTTAGAGGCAGTCCCAAATACACAATCTGTGAGTTTGGTTTTAATATCTGAAGAAACAAAAAAGTTTTCATACAAAAGGTAAATTTGCATCCGATTTTTCCTATGGCAGCTAAATGATATAGTAATCCGAGTTTGACCAAACTTGGTCAAGAAACAGTTCCAAGCATATAATCTGTAAATTTGGTTAATATACATATCTTAAGAAACAAAAAAGTTTTTCATACAAAGCAATTCCATGACCTCTGACCTCATATTGAGGTGGAATTTCGCATAGCGCCATCTTATTGCACGATGAAACTGTCTAATCTATGTTGTGTGAAAACTTCAGATTTTTACCTTTAGCCGTTTGGCCTACACGTTAATGTGTCAGTCAGTGAGTCAGTCAGGACAAAGAGGTAAATATATATAGAAAATAAAAATAAGTGTTATTATGCAATATTTAAAAAAAAAATTAAATATAATCATTATTTTGCAATTTTGTATTCCATCTTACTGAAGTTTATTTCCTTCACATTGATTTAGTTAGCTGTTATTTTCAATCCATGCTTTTTAGATAAATTATATTCAGTTTGGCGGTCACTATGCCGGATAAATCCTTGCCTTGCGTGAAGATATTTCTAGACATTGACCTGATTAACTGACTCGATATAACGATAAGAGGCATGGGAACGGAAAAGTGGTGAGGTAGTGTGAAAATGACGTCGCGCCATTGCGACAATTATAAATTTGAGCTGCATTGGGGTCTGCCCAAGTGGTCACCCAGTGTTAAACACGAAACGCTAAACAACAGATTGGCCAATGAACATAGCTAACTGGCATTGCAAGTTATTATGGGCTCAACATAATTGACGTGACTGAGAGACACTAATTTAAATTTCATAGGCAATTTGAAAAATGGTTGCAAACCGATATTAAAACAAGCCGGTAAAGCTATAGTCTAGACCCCGACTATAAGAATGCCCATTATACATTTTTAGAAGCTTGTATTGGTTTCAAAATTAAAGCAGCCATTACTGCCATTCTATTTAACCGATCTTGTGGAGAACAAGTAGGATGACAGATAATAATAATAGACAACGCTAATCACCAGAAAAAAAAACCAGGGCGAATGGCAATAAATGACTACATTTTATTTGGATAATCATTCGGATTTTGTATGGAAATGAACTGAACATTCGGCCATTCGAATGAGTCAAATGTGCTGTCGTGGAAATAGCATATTAGACACATACGACTATATAAAAGTTCACGTAATAAATAATAGACATCAGAGTAAAACATGAAGGAACTTTCTTGTCGAGAGTGCTCGATAACAAACTATCCTTACAAAAAACCATAGCTGATAAATTTTGATTACAACACTGTGCAAGTCGAAAAAAAGACATTACCAAACTCAACGGTTTCCCCCTATTTCGGGTCCTAGGAATCGAACTGCATGTTTACTTTTTTGAATTACAACGATGGTTTCATACAAAATTTTTTTTTAAGTTTAAGGATTTTGTTTGGGGCCTATCTTCCATGGTATGTTTTTTTTTGGTAAATTTGCTTCAGCAAAGTTACTTGGAATTCATAGAGTTTTATGAACAAGTCAAACTTCTAAAATTGGGTCTTGGGGTCTTAGAGGCCAATATGTCAAAAAGTAGAGTATTCACCCTTTTAATAAAAAATAATAATTTTTTTGTTTACCTGTAGCTAAAGCTACTTGGCACAACACGAACTACATTTTGATATAAGTATCGGTGAGTAAAATTCCATTACTGGATAATATATCTCTTTTGGGTTATTGACCTCAAAGAGCCTTAAAACCCCATTTTAGAAGCTTGGCTCATAAAACTTGCAGCTTAAATGATTCCAAGTAACTTTGCTGAAGCAAGTTTACCAAAACAAATCATACCATGGAAGTTAGAGACCAAACAATTTCCTTAAACTTAAAAAAAAATGTTGTATGAAACCATCGGCGTAACTCAAAAAAGTAATGATGCAGTTCGATTCCTAGGACCCGAAATAGGGGAAAACCGGTGAGTTTGGTCATGTCTTTTTTATTTTTTTAAAGAATTGTAATGATTATATAATCATCTTGTGAATATTTTTGAATTACTAATTAATTACACTGTCCAAGTCGAAAAAAGACACAACCAAACTCAACGGTTTCCCCATATATCGGGTTTTAGGAATCGAACTGCATCATTACTTTTTTGAGTTACAAACAGAGCTTGCATATAACAGTCGACCGTTTTTGCCCTTGCGGTTTGGTTGCGAACTTAAAGCTTAGTTTCCACCAGAGATAAATTCCGGTACCCCGGGGTAAACTCTATATAAAAAAAACGTCGATGGAGGGGTAGCTGAATTCGGTCGACCAAATTTCGCTGCTGCGATTTTTTAGTCTGAGTTCGAAGTAAGGTATTTATTAAAAAATATACGGAACCACTTCTGTTTTCTTTAAATTCAGCATAAAAAAAATAGCTATTTTGTGGTAAAACAAGCTTTACTGCAAAACTCTTTTACTTATTGTGCATTTTGTGAAAGCATTTGTGGGAAATTGTACTTCTGCCAGGTGGCAACGCCTTAAAATGGTCAAAAGCTGAGAAATTACAAGAAGAAGAATACAAAACTAAAGAAGAAGAAGAAATCGTACATAAAATGTAAGTAATTGGTTTGTTTTCTTAATTTTTACACATTTTGTGATATTTTTAAGGGGAAAACATCGCAACGCAAGCCAGGAATTTATGAAAAAGCACCCGGACATTGCCCGGAACTTTACAAAAGGGGACAGGGTGGCAGTGGCAGCAGATTGGCAGGACTTGGCGCTCCAGCTGAATCCAGTAGGCCCTCCTATCAAAACTGCGGAGGAGTGGCGTTGTGTAAGTAGCTAGTAGCTAGTAAATAATTGAAAATCATTGATCATTGCTTACAACAGGTATGGAAAGACTGGAAGCTGGCTATAAAAAAAAACTAGCGCACAACAAGAGGGAGTGCAGAGCAACGGGTGGCGGTCCATTTAACCAGGTGGCGCTCAATCCCACCGAGGAAGAGATCGCACAGCTTTGCGACATGTATGAGGCGGTAGATGGAGTGGCCGGCGCAAAAACATTTGGCATCTTACTGCCCAATGAAGAGGAGAAGGAGAATGTTGAAGTCGTAGACGAAGGTACGTACAAAATAAATTGATTAAATAGCTATCCAATTAAATTGAATTGTAGTTTTAGAAACTCCTCCAAAACGATGTAAGGTTGAGGCTCCAAGTTGCAGCAAGGTAGGCAGCACAAACAAAACGCCGAGCGGCAACATGCTGAGTGCAATGGTCGCGGAGGAGAACATGGGTCTTCGGGAGATAAAGGACGAGCCGGTGGAGCTACTAAAAACGTCCCAAGAGATGCTAGAGAAGCGCAAAAAAACAAATTTAATTTTAGAAAAATTAGTCTCAACAATTGAGAAAAGTTGAAGTAAATCACTTTAAAAATATGTAACGATTTATTTAATCTAATTAAAATAAACATAAAAAAGTCAACGCCTTGTTAAAGAAGCTGCAATGCCGTCTCGAATCTGAGAAGTTGTTTCAGGCTGATCCGAATTTGCGAACAACTCAACTTCTTCGCATTCTTCATGAGCTTCGATATAACAAAAATCCTTGTCCTTATGTTCGCGGCACAAGTTATGAAGAGCACAACACACATTCATTATACAAGTTACCTTTAAGGGGCTGTATAAAAGGATCTCTTGGAGTAGTCTAAATCGGCTTTTTATTACTCCAAAAGTTCTCTCTATCACATTTCTTGCAGAAGCATGTCGAAGATTAAACGTATGTTGATTAGACTCTGCTCTTGGATTTCTGTAAGGCGTAAGCAGAAAGGGCTCCAAGGGATAACCCGAGTCCCCAAGGAGCATATTGCCACGTGAACCACTGTCAAATTGCTCTTGAAAAAACGCCCTAGCTTCGCTCTAACTCCAAGCGCAAGCGTCATGTGTTGCTCCAGGCTTCGAAGCATCCACATACAAAACGTTAAGTTCGTAATCGCATATCTATAAGCGCCAATATATAGAAAATAATTAATTATATATGGCAAAATTTAAACAATTTTGGAGACACGCATAACAAAATAGACAATCACAATAAACAAATCACCTCTACACATTTAAAAGTACACATTTTTAAATCATCTGACTTACAACCATTACATTAATTCTAAAATACCCCTTTCTGTTAAAATAAACCTGCTCAGCACTGCCGGGTTTTATAATTTTGATGTGGGTGCCCTCAATGCAACCAACTATTCCAGGAATACCATACTTTTTATAGAAATGCTGTTTGCATTTCGACAGCATTTCCTCCGATCTGTCCAATTGAATAAATCTTGGCCCAAGTGTCCTTTCGAGCAAAGGAAGTATTATCCATAGGATTTTCCCAACGGATTGCCTCGACATCGACAGATCCGTATCTTTTCCAATCGCTCTTTGGAACGACGAAACTCCTAAAAAGCGCAATGCAGTCGCTAATTGCAAAATGGGCGAAATTGAAGAAAGTGGGATATCGTCTTTGATTAAGTTTAAGACCCTTTGAAAGGTATTCTTATCAACACGATAATTATACCGGAAACTGTTTTTCGAAATTAAATAAATTTTAATAAGATTATGCAGAACGTCAGAAAAACTACGTACGTATCGTCTGATTTTGAAAATGGATCAGATGCACATCTGAAAAGCCTTCGCTGCATGGTCTCTTTTCTAATTTTCTGCCGCCGGAGCTCTTCGATGGCCAACAGTCTCGCTAAAGGCAGTTTTAATTAATTAGTTACTTTGCGCACGTGCGGAAGATTGTTGGCTTCAGTAAATTTTGAACTTTAAATTGCCGCAAGTCACAAAATATTGCCAGACTGTTGATAGACAGCCTCTAGAGTTGTCGAGTAATTTTATTGTTAAAGGCGCAAAAAATAAATGTTTAAAATTTTTTGTATATTAGCTATACAAAATCAATAAATCAATTAAATTGGATAAATCAAATAAGAAAAGTATTAAAAATATGTTGTTTTGCAATAATAAACTTAAGAAAGTTGCTAAACAAAAGCTTGGGTAATTTAATTTGAGAAGGTGGCAGTCCTAAGCAGTCTAGCTCAAAATGGTTTGAGAAAATGCTACAAAAACTAAATCACTCGAAGTTATGTGGCACCTCGGAAATTTCCGCGCGGAAATGCTTTCAGCGGAATGCTATTTCACTAGTGATTTCTGTGGCACCCCTGTATAACTCCATCTTATCGGACAGTCGTCGCAAATTTTCCATTTTTCGTGTATATATTGCAAGTCGCCTTCGCACCCTTCGTGCTGCTTACGTCACTATCGCGGACTGCCGTCCACAGTAATTATGATCACAAAATAAAACTTAAGAAGGCAAAAAATGTCGCCGAAACGCGTAGGAGAAAAAGTTTATAAACATGTATGCTTATTAAAATTAACAACATCGGCCTAATCAACCCAACACACAATCCAAATTTGTACTATAAAACTAGCTAGGGGCTCCGCCCCCTGCTCGCTTCGCTTTTCCACCCTCGGGTCGCTTCGCTCGCGGAAATTAAAACTAGTTATGTAAATAAAGTTTAGTCAAAGTAACTTTTAGTAGAAGTTTGGTTGAGATATCTTAGAACACCAAAAAAACAATTTCATACTCAACGATAATTTGCGACCGATTGTTCGTATGGCATCTATATGATATAGATATCCGACTTTGACCAAATTTGGTGATTATGTAACAGTCCCAGATATACAATCTGCAAATTTGGTTAAGATATCTTAAGAAACAAAAAAGTTTTTCATACCAGAGGTTAATTTGATTTTTCCTATGGCAGTTATATGATATAGTTATCCGACTTTGACCAAATTTGGTCAGGATGTTAGAGGCAGTCCCAAATACACAATCTGTGAGTTTGGTTTTAATATCTGAAGAAACAAAAAAGTTTTCATACAAAAGGTAAATTTGCATCCGATTTTTCCTATGGCAGCTAAATGATATAGTAATCCGAGTTTGACCAAACTTGGTCAAGAAACAGTTCCAAGCATATAATCTGTAAATTTGGTTAATATACATATCTTAAGAAACAAAAAAGTTTTTCATACAAAGCAATTCCATGACCTCTGACCTCATATTGAGGTGGAATTTCGCATAGCGCCATCTTATTGCACGATGAAACTGTCTAATCTATGTTGTGTGAAAACTTCAGATTTTTACCTTTAGCCGTTTGGCCTACACGTTAATGTGTCAGTCAGTGAGTCAGTCAGGACAAAGAGGTAAATATATATAGAAAATAAAAATAAGTGTTATTATGCAATATTTAAAAAAAAAATTAAATATAATCATTATTTTGCAATTTTGTATTCCATCTTACTGAAGTTTATTTCCTTCACATTGATTTAGTTAGCTGTTATTTTCAATCCATGCTTTTTAGATAAATTATATTCAGTTTGGCGGTCACTATGCCGGATAAATCCTTGCCTTGCGTGAAGATATTTCTAGACATTGACCTGATTAACTGACTCGATATAACGATAAGAGGCATGGGAACGGAAAAGTGGTGAGGTAGTGTGAAAATGACGTCGCGCCATTGCGACAATTATAAATTTGAGCTGCATTGGGGTCTGCCCAAGTGGTCACCCAGTGTTAAACACGAAACGCTAAACAACAGATTGGCCAATGAACATAGCTAACTGGCATTGCAAGTTATTATGGGCTCAACATAATTGACGTGACTGAGAGACACTAATTTAAATTTCATAGGCAATTTGAAAAATGGTTGCAAACCGATATTAAAACAAGCCGGTAAAGCTATAGTCTAGACCCCGACTATAAGAATGCCCATTATACATTTTTAGAAGCTTGTATTGGTTTCAAAATTAAAGCAGCCATTACTGCCATTCTATTTAACCGATCTTGTGGAGAACAAGTAGGATGACAGATAATAATAATAGACAACGCTAATCACCAGAAAAAAAAACCAGGGCGAATGGCAATAAATGACTACATTTTATTTGGATGATCATTCGGATTTTGTATGGAAATGAACTGAACATTCGGCCTGAATGATGAAAATGGCGTCGAATGAGTCAAATGTGCTGTCGTGGAAATAGCATATTAGACACATACGACTATATAAAAGTTCACGTAATAAATAATAGACATCAGAGTAAAACATGAAGGAACTTTCTTGTCGAGAGTGCTCGATAACAAACTATCCGTACAAAAAACCATAGCTGATAAATTTTGATTACAACACTGTGCAAGTCGAAAAAAAGACATTACCAAACTCAACGGTTTCCCCCTATTTCGGGTCCTAGGAATCGAACTGCATGTTTACTTTTTTGAATTACAACGATGGTTTCATACAAAATTTTTTTTTAAGTTTAAGGATTTTGTTTGGGGCCTATCTTCCATGGTATGTTTTTTTTTGGTAAATTTGCTTCAGCAAAGTTACTTGGAATTCATAGAGTTTTATGAACAAGTCAAACTTCTAAAATTGGGTCTTGGGGTCTTAGAGGCCAATATGTCAAAAAGTAGAGTATTCACCCTTTTAATAAAAAATAATAATTTTTTTGTTTACCTGTAGCTTAAGCTACTTGGCACAACACGAACTACATTTTGATATAAGTATCGGTAAGTAAAATTCCATTACTGGATAATATATCTCTTTTGGGTTATTGACCTCAAAGAGCCTTAAAACCCCATTTTAGAAGCTTGGCTCATAAAACTTGCAGCTTAAATGATTCCAAGTAACTTTGCTGAAGCAAGTTTACCAAAACAAATCATACCATGGAAGTTAGAGACCAAACAATTTCCTTAAACTTAAAAAAAAATGTTGTATGAAACCATCGGCGTAACTCAAAAAAGTAATGATGCAGTTCGATTCCTAGGACCCGAAATAGGGGAAAACCGGTGAGTTTGGTCATGTCTTTTTTATTTTTTTAAAGAATTGTAATGATTATATAATCATCTTGTGAATATTTTTGAATTACTAATTAATTACACTGTCCAAGTCGAAAAAAGACACAACCAAACTCAACGGTTTCCCCATATATCGGGTTTTAGGAATCGAACTGCATCATTCCATTTTTGAGTTACAAACAGAGCTTGCATATAACAGTCGACCGTTTTTGCCCTTGCGGTTTGGTTGCGAACTTAAAGCTTAGTTTCCACCAGAGATAAATTCCGGTACCCCGGGGTAAACTCTATATAAAAAACGTCGGTGGAGGGGTAGCTGAATTCGGTCGACCAAAT
>JAWNLU010000756.1:0-7500 GCA_035042165.1 Drosophila kuntzei | reverse complement strand
TATATCGTCGAAGCTAAGAAAAGACTTATTTGTGTTAGGAGATTTAAAATTATTCTTTAATCGATGACAGATTATTGTGGGAGGATTTTTGATTTCTCAGTGAACTATATATTCAAATTGGTAGCTCGACTATAGCCTTCCTGCTTGATTTTATTGAAGTACTTTAAATTAAACAACAACAATATTTAATTTATAAAAAATTTTACATTTTATTTTACGTACATTAGTGATTTCGTTCGTTTCACAATCAGTCTATTATTCATTTCCCCCATTTTATTATTTAATACACATTTTTAGCTTCAATATACACAATTCATTTACAAACAATTGTTTCTTCAGATCTATAAATCTGTACAATTTGATAACATTAATAATAATGTATTAATTGTAGTCTCATTAAATTATGATGCCTGCAAAGCAAACTATAACTTGTACACCGAATCATATGTATGAGTCATATGTATATCTAATACTAAAAATTAAGGCAAACATTTTTGAATTAGCTGGTAGCATAGGCAATTAACTAGACAATTTTCAAAACTTAATTTCATGTAACTCCTTTGTCGATTGTGCCTGCATTTTGCACGTCTGAGAGAGATTTGGCAAAACTGACATTATGGGCTTCTGATACTGGTACTGTTGATGTGAATATCGGTTACTATAATATCCTTTTAATGATTGAGAATTCTCTATGGCAACAAAATATGGTTGCAAGTTGTGACTGTGCTCTTTAAATATGGCTTCCATTTGCATCATACACTGTTGTAGTCGATCCTACCGATATAGAAGATTGTAGATGTAACTAATTAGAAGCAATCGTTGTAAATACAAACCTGTCCAACACTAGTTAGATCAGTTAGAAAGCTCAACAGAAAATGAATGTTCTGATCAGTACTCAAATCCCATTTCAGTCCAGTGATTGATGCGGCAATACTTGAAGCCGCAATCGTACTTGCCGTGTACTTAGCAAACTTGTGTTCTGTGGAATATTCAATAAATGGGATAAATAAGTTTATAATATTTTTCTTGCATAGGCAATAAAAAAGCAGAAGTTTAAAATTATGTAGAGATTTCTCATATACGTTTGAATTTGACGTACAATAAATTTGTAATTGATAGTTTTAGAACATGTTTCGATTGCTAAGAATTAAGTATTAATTATCACTGCGGACGGCAGTCCGCGCTAGTGACGAAAGCAACACGCAGTGTGCAAAAGGCGACTAGCAATATATACACGAAGAATGGAAAATTTGCTATGACTGTCCGATCAGGTTATATATCGATCGAAAGGTGTGAGGGTAACTAACAAAAGTGCATACTAAGACTTTTAGTAACTCACCTGCTTCATGAGATAAGTGGGTGTAAGTAGGAGAGCGAAAATTTTTATGATTGCAGTTAGTGGGGCCGTTGGTTAAATTTTATAATTTTTAAAAATTCTTATTAAAAATACGCGTTGAATGATACCTTGATCATTCCAATCCGACATTTGTTTCAAAAGATATATTAATTTAAAATTTTTAAGGACCTTCTCAAAATGAGATGAAAAGTTTGTTTGTCTGTTTGTTTGTTTGGATCAAAGCGCTGAAAAAGCTTAGATTTTTTGATGAGGAATTGTTTCTTATCAGAAATCTAGAAATGTTTGTTTTACGACTTTAGCGGGAAATAGCTAGTTTAGCGGTAAATAGCTAAAACGTGATAAATTTGAAACAGCAATAGTTTCCAATCCAAAGAAGCTACAGATGTGTTTTATATGTCGTTAGAAAGGTATTTTAGACGTGCCTTGAATACTTTTTAGCAAAGTGCTCAGGTAAAATGCTACAGGTGAAAAAAGGATTTTTAGCTTAAACTTTGGCGATTTAGTAGAAAACGGCTACGACGATTTTTATTAAATTTCTATATGTTGTAATACGTAAAATTTCGCGTCTTTTGATATATGACACATGTCTCTCAGACACAAGGTGAAGATATGACCGGTTAACTGAATATATACTACTATTTACTAAATGGTACCAATTAGAAAATCAAGCTTTGGTACGAAAAACTTTTTATTTTTTCAAGGTTTCTCAACCAATTTGACAGAGTATGCATTTAAGTTGGTCTTACACATTATGTCCAAATTTAGTTCAAATCGGTATACTATATCATAATAAAAAGTTTGGCATTAGGCACTGCGCATTAAAATTATTTTTAGGTATACAGAATCAACATCTTTATGCGCAATGTTCCTAATGCCAAACTTTTTATTTTATAATTATTTATATATTAAATTTAATATCGTTCGTCACAAAATGGGATATCAGAAATTTTGGGGCAGGGAAAGACTTTCGTCACTAGACTTTTACTTTGTTAAAAAGTTTTTTTTGGAAGTAAGTATTTCAATGAAAACTTATTTTGGTCACACAGTAGGAGTATTCCTTAAACAGATGAAGATTAGATTTTGATTTCGTCGCCCAGCTGTTCACAACTGCTCCATACATAATGTGTAGTCTGCCCAGAAAAAATCATGTAAATCAGGTTTTAACGAAATCAACACTGAGGCAGAATTTAATTAGATTATGATTTAATTACACAAGGCAGCAAATTTAACGTTTTTCTTGATATTGGAATCAAACTCCCTTTTTATACCCGCCACTTAAAAAATAAGTAAAAGGGTATATTGAATTCGGTGGAATATATGTAACTGGGTGAAAGAGGCATGTCTGACCTTATAAAGTGTATATTTATATTCTTGATCAGCATCAACAGCCGAGTCGAAATAGACATGTCTGTCTGTATGAACACCAAAACCTCAGAGACTTTAAGAGCTAGAGACACAAAACAATTTAGGTTAATTTATATCATAATTAAATCATGTTTGTTTTTTATTTAAATCGGTCCACTATATATTGCTGACACAGGAACGATTGCACTATGGTATAAAAGTAAAAAAACTTTTATTTCCTTAAGCTTAGTTTCCACCAAAGCTAGGGGGTATCGAAATAAAAATGTCATATATTTCGACGCCGACCATCGGAATTTAGTGTGACCAACGCAACACCAAAAAGTAACCAAATGTCGATTGGTCCCACTGGTGCGTCAGCTGTGCGTTGTTTACATTTTTAAAAGTGCAAATTAGAGTAAAATAATTTAAAGGTACAAAATGGCTAAATTCTTTGAAATGAAGATGAGATCTGATGCAGTGATGAAAGTCCTCAATGTGGGATTGTTTGCTTATTGCGATATTGTCCCCGACTGCATTCTCCCATGCTAACTTCATCAAAACTGCATTGAAATGCATTTTATCAGTCAAATCATAAATGATTGGATATTTTTCCACTTCTTGAGTTAGATCAATTATGTCCTATGTAGTGAACAGGTCCAGGCGCCCTTTTTTCACTTTTAAATCGCTTTTTGACATTTTTCAAATATTCCCGTGTTCTCATTCAACAACCCCTTGTCAAAAGAATGAACAAGGCATATATTTCTACACCGGGTACCGAAATACCAGCTGTTGTGCCAAACGTGTTGAACAATGCCGTACCTTATCTGGCAACTCTGTTTGATGCCGTTCGTGGATATCGCAACAGCGGAATTTAGACGAATTTATTCAGCTGGCCCCCAGCCAACGTTTTTTTTATATGGAGTTTACCCTGGGGTACAGGAATTTATCTCTGGTGAAAACTAAGCTTTAATCGAAAAACTCCAAAGCAAACAAAAATAATTTTTTGTTTGATTTTTCGGGACTACCCTTGATATTTTAAGCGCGCTCAAAGTCAGCTGATTGCGCGTTACCATATGTACTGAAAAAGCGCGGGAAAAATAATTGCAACTTTCAGAGCGAATTGTGTGTGTTTTGTAAGCATTATAAAAAAGTATAAGTATGGACAAAGTTGATAAAGGTATTTAAAAAAACGGTAGTAGTAGAGATTTTTAGTATTTGTGGTTTATTGTGCAATTGCAAGGGCGTAGGCAGCTTTGCGCGAAAAAAAATCATTGAAAAATTTGGGAATTTTTTAAATGTCGTAGATATAATTTTTCCGTGCATATTTTCGAATTCATTTTAGTCGACTGCTATAAATTCATTTTCAATTTCAACAAAATTATTAATTTAAGGTTTAGGCTATATACTGGAGTGACACAGAAATGGATACCAACCGAAAACCTGCTAAAAATGTATGGAATTTTGGGAGATTTTCGGTTGGTTTCGATTTCTGTGGCACCCCTGATATTAGATAAATTCATTCAAAATTTATTTTATGCTGTTTTTTTTTAAATTTTTAAAATAATTTAATTTAATTCCAGAAATTGTAAATTTGATCAAATCTCTCCCCAATTTTTCTGGAATTTGAAAAATTGGTTTCAGGAACACCTACTTTTGGGTTGCTTTAAGAGATTTATATAGCACACGTGAATATTCGCATTACTAATATGTACATCCTCGTAGTAATATTAGCCTTCGTGGATTTTTCGCAAACTTATAAAAGTTACTATTTTTGATCGAAAACTGAAAGAAAATCATTAAACAGGCATGATCTAAAATTTTTTTACAACCCAGAAGTACAAAAGATTAATTGTCTATGCACGAGAAACCAACAAAGGGTTGCTTGTCAAAATTATTAATTTTTAATTGTAATAAAATGGTATAAGGTTCATATAAATTTTTTCTTTTTCAAAATATATTAATATTTAAAATAAATTTAAATTTGAAATAAATGTTTAGCAATTGATTTTTATGTATCCGCAAATATGTCTGAAAATTTAAGCTTTGACTTTTCTGTGTCTTTTATATACTTGAATACATGATTAGTTTCACAGTTAGAATTCATACTCAGCACCAATCAAGCAATGAAATATCTAGAGTTTGAAATTTGTTTGATATTTGATGTGAGGTAATACCACTCTGGGTGGATTCTGGAAGTTACAAATTTTTTAGCTGTGTCTAGCCCCTTCCCTTCCCTGCCTACGCCCATGTGCAATTGACCAATGTGTTGTTTATGTGTATTTTTAGCTAAAAACGAACAAATGTGTTCCTGTACTGTTAAGCTTTACATTAGTATAGCACAAGGTATCACGAGAGTTTTTTTTAAAGGTTTTTAACTAAACCAACTAGAATCAGATGTTAATAATCCTTTTTGTTCCTTTTTGTGAAAAATTATATGTTCCAGATTTAAATTTTGCTGAAAAATCGTATTTTTCTTAGAGCCATATAGTGAGGGGAGGTGAAGAAAAGTTCAAATTACACAACTAAAAATACTATAAATTCTACTTTAGTCTGACTAACAAATGTGCAAAGTTTTAGGCGTCTAGCATTATATTTAGAGATAAAAAAAATCCTGAATAAATTAAGTTTTAATCGGTTAACTATATCATATAGCTGCCATAGAGACAATCGGATGCAAATTAACCTATAGTATGAAAATCTTTTTTGTTTATTAAGATATCCTAACTAAACCCACACGTTGTATGTTTCCGTCTGTCTCTTACATCCTGACCAACTTAAGTTCAAATCGGTCAACTATATCATATAGCTATCATAGGAAAGATCGGTCGCAAATCAAGTTTTAGTATGACCTTTTTGTTTTCTGAGATAAAATTCTTTGTCCTGACTGACTGACTGACTGACTCACTCACTCACTGACACATCAACGTGTAGGCCAAACGGCTGAAGGTGAAGACAACATAGCTGAGACAATTTCATTGTGCAATAAGACGGCGTTTTGTAAAATTCCATCTGGAAATGTGTTTACCTGAGGTCAAAAGGTCATGGAATTGCTTTGTATAAAAAACTTTTTTGTTTCTTAAGATATCTTAACCGAACTTTCAGATCCGGAGGTTGGCGAGCGAAGCGAGCAGAGGGCGGAGCCCTCTAGTATCATATAACTGTCATTGGAACAATTCTTCGAAAATTTAATACGACGACCCACGCACACAGCACAAGATTTTTCTGCCACCACCACAGTTTCAAACGGCGATGGCAGCACAGCGAAACGCCTGGTGAATTGTCAATTCGCTATTGCTAGGTACCTTGCGGCACTATTTCGGCGCAACCCGGGATTCAATTTTGTCGACGGGCACACAGTTTGGCCACGAGAAAAAAGTATTTTGTGTCGGCGAACAAATAAAACATTTCCTTTGAGACAAAATGCAACCGTATTTCACCGCTGGCAATGTGGAACTCTTTCCCTCGTGGTTAATGCAAAAATTCTTCTTCTTCAATTCCACAGCTGCTGCAGTTTGAGTGCATTTTCACTCGAACTGTTGCTGCAGGTCAGGGGCATGAGGGGCTTCAATGCTTTGTGTTGTCCCTGTCTTACCCACTGCCACTCCCCCTGCGGACTCTACTCGCCGCATTGGCCGATACTACCTATCGATAGGTATAACTATCGAGACCCTTGTGAGCGAACCCCCCCCCCATAGATTCTACCCCGCTGGCACAAACGATAAAAAACAAATATATAACATCGCCTCAAAGGATTTGGAGATAAATTGCCGCCCATTATCCGAGTGTATCTGGCACGCCGAACTTGAAGAAAACTAAATGTACCAGAAAGCTTACCACGTCTGCAGCATAAGCTTCTCTCATCGCCTTCAAAAATGTGAATTTGGAAAAGTGATCCACGACAATAAATATCCAGACGTGTCCACGCTTCGATCGTGGATACTTTCCCAGGGAGTCGATGTAGATCTTTTGAAAAGGACGATCAGTACGTACTTCTTTATCGATTCCCACCTGCGTACGATAATTTTGTCCTTCGTTTCCTTGCAGATTTCGCACATCCGCTCGAAGTCGCGAACTTCGATCGTCATCCCGGGCCAGTAAAACTGCCTGCGCAAGATATGGAGTGTTTACTCCATACTCCGTACTCTACTCTGCCTGGATCCATCCTCAGCGTTCCCCCTCCTACGATGTATCCCAGGTAGTTGATGCTGCGAAAGCAAAACGTCGACTTCGCCATTCCAATATTGAGGTTTGCCTTTCTCAAACTCTCTGCGACCAATCTGAGGTATTTCACGTTGCGTTGGGAAATCTGCCGAGATAATGAGGAGATCATCCAAGTACACAAAGACGTTGGACCTCAGCGCAGTCGGGTTCACCTTGTCCATAAGTCGGCATAATTGTTGTGCCGCATTTCAAAGCCCGAATGGCATATGACAGAACTGGTACAGTGGTCTTCATGGTACCGTGAATGCTGTGTACGATCTTCTCTTCTCTTCGACGACTATGGTCGTCCGGTTGCTCCAAGGACTTTCGCTTTCCTTGATAATGCCCAACTGCAGCACCTTATCGACTTCGGCTTATACGATCTCCTGCTTGGCCGGCTACAGAGGATAATGTCGGTCCTTCACGGGTTCGGTTCCTTCAATCAGCTGTATCCGATGCTGTAGAAGGTGAGTCTTCCCTAAACCGTCTTTTTCGAACTGGAGAAATTAGCGTTTAACGGCCTCCAACTGACTCTTTTGCCCCTCTTCCAGGTTCCACATCTCCGGATCAGACTCGACAATATCCTCGTCCCTATAGTA
>JAWNLU010000755.1:0-10495 GCA_035042165.1 Drosophila kuntzei | reverse complement strand
ATTATTGAAAAAAATTATAAAGGAAATCAAAATTTATAAGAACAAATTGAGTTGAACATAAAAACATAATAAATAATAATTAATTTTTGTAACTTTTCTTACTTAAATAAATTTTATAAAATATATATATTACTAGGGGGCTCCGCCCCTGCTCGCTTCGCTCGCCAACCCCCGGCTCGCTTCGCTCGCGGAAATGAAATTTAGTTAATAATAATAATTAAGTTTAGTCAAAGTAACCTTTAGTATGAGTTTGGTTGAGATTTCTTAAGAAAGAAAAACAATTTTCATACTAATCGATAATTTGCATTATATTGTTCCTATGGCAGCTATATGTTATAGTAATCCGACTTTTACCAAATTTGGTCAGAATGATGAATGACTGATATAAAATTTAGTTAATAATGTTAATTAAGTTTAGTCGAAGTAACCTTTAGTATGAGTTTGGTTGAGATTTCTTAAGAAAGAAAAACAATTTTCATACTAATCGATAATTTGCATTATATTGTTCCTATGGCAGCTATATGTTATAGTAATCCGACTTTTACCAAATTTGGTCAGAATGATGAATGACAGTCCCAAACATATAATCTGTAAGTTTGGTTAAGATATCTTAATTTATATAATATAATGCACATTAACCTTTAGTAAGAAAAACTTTTTTGTTTCTTAAGATATCTAAATCAAACTCACAGATTGTATGTTTGCGACTGTCTCTTACATTCTGACCAAATTTGGTCGAAATCGGTCAACTATATCATATAGCTGTCATAGGAAAGATCGGTCGAAAATCAGGTGTTAGTATGAAAAACTTTTTTGTTTCTTAAGATATCTTAACCAAACTTACTTTGGGACGGTCTCTTACATTCTGACAAAATTTGGTCGAAATCGGATTACTATATCATATGAAACTAACCTTTGGTATGAAAAACTCAGCAGCTGTATGATATTGTAATCCGACTTTGACCATATTTGGTCAGAATGTAAGAGACAGTCCCAAACATCTAATCTGTAAGTTTGGTTACGATATCTTAAGAAACAAAAAAGTTTTCCATACTAAAGGTTAATTTCATCCTATTCTTCATATGGCAGCTATATGATATAGTAATCCGACTTTGACCATATTTGGTCAGAATATAAGAGACAGTCCCAAACATCTAATCTGTAAGTTTGGTTAAGATATCTGAAGAAACAAAAAAGTTTTCCATACTAAAGGTTAATTTCATCCGATTATTCATATGGCAGCTATATGATATAGTAATCCGACTTTGACCAAATTTGGTCAGGATGTAAGAGACAGTCCCAAACATAGAATCTGTAAGTTTGGTTAAGATATCTTAACAAACAAAAAAGTTTTTCATACAAAGCAATTCCATGACCTTTTGACCTCAGGTAAACACACTTCCAGGTGGAATTTTACAAAACGCCGTCTTATTGCACGATGAAATTGTCTCAGCTATGTTGTGTGAAAATTTCAGCTCTTTACCTTTAGCCGTTTGGCCTACACGTTGATGTGTCAGTCAGTCAGTCAGTCAGTCAGTCAGTCAGTCAGTCAGGACAAAGAGTTTTGCATGTGCAGATATAATATTATTGGCAATCGCTTTGATTAGATTGTTCATCATTTTCAAAAAGTTCCATTGCATCAATTGCCATGTCCAAAAAGCTGGGATTTAATTTAGCGAGCAATATGTTCTCAAGAACATCCTGGCTTAAGCGGTCGGCTAGGCACCAGTATTAGCGTAGAGAATACTCGTTCAAGTCGACACCTGTTTCAAAACTACATTTATTAATAAGTAAACTTCAATTAATCATGGAATTATTATACCTTAGTTGGCGGTACGGCATAACAAACATTGCTAATAGCGTATAACTCTGGGTCGGTATATTGCTTTCCTTTCCAATATTGTAAAATGTCTGTGTCTATTCGTTGATAAGGAAGTTGGAGAGTTTCAATTTTTGAATAAACGTCCATTGTACTGTTGACTTAGGGTTTAACACCTTGCGCTAAGTATGCATCTAACAATTCGTCTTCCTAATCAAAAAAATAGTTCTGCTGCTATGTGAGCCCGGATATTATTTGCCACTTTTTCTAATGTACTTTTGCAGTTTGATGCATTTAATGTCATTATTTTGCCATCTGCAGTTTTGAGACCTTCACAAATTGGATCCAGAAGGTCCTCATATTTGGCGAATTCAAAACATTAAAAGGAATACTGTCTTCTGTTACCAATCCGATAAAAGACCTTATAAGCTGTTTTTTGTTAACTTCAATTTTTATTTACTTTTTCCGAATTGGTTTAGTCGAGGAACCTGATGATGCCGATTCAATATTACTCAAACTTAATACATTTAAGTTAATGTTGTGTTGCTTTATTAAATACGTTTTTAAATTGGATAGTCTATTATTTTTAAGAGTAGTTTTGCATATAATGCATATTGCTAAGCCTTCGGTTGCGTTGTTTTCAAAATGTTTCAACACTACACTTGGCGCCATAGCTGAATACGTTCGTCTCTATCGGCAAGCTCATTAAAAGTAAAATGCAAAGGAGCTAACAGCACACAATTTTTGGAGACACCGCATTGCTGTAGGACTTCATTGGTAGACGCACATTTTCCATGGTTCCTTGAACATCACTTCGACGCAAGTTCTGCATCGGTAGACTCAAGTTATGAACCGAATTCACATTCTTTAAATCAAATCGTTTGGGTTTTCCTGCTCCACAAACTTGCAAGGTTAACGACAGTGGTTGGTTCTCTGGCCGATTTTCCACCAAACCAATTGATGTTCAGTTGTCGTCGCTCACCCTTCAGGTTCAGTTCACGTCTCAGTTCGTCATCAATCATTGATACGGACGATCCTTCATCAAAGAGTGCGTACGTGTCCAGTCGCTTATTTCCTGCTCCGAACAATGGGACAGGCAATATGCGAAACAGCAGACGTGTTCCGTTTGGGTCGACACAACTCAAGTTCCGTTCCGGTACCGCTTGGATTGCCCTTGTTGGCGTCCTCCGGCCCGTATTTCCATTCAGATCCGCTGGTGGCGGGGTTCTCCTAACGTCTCTAGCTGGCCCATCTACTGGCCCATCCACTGGCTGTGGTGATCTCCTAGAGGTATTCAATGCTTCGTGTAGCAGGCGGTGGTGTCTTCTGTGGCATCCATTCACTTGGCACTCGCTGTCGACACGACAGGATCTGGCCATGTGACCGCCTCGTAGGCACGAGAAACAAAGCTTATGCTCCTTTACAAACCTAATCCTCGTCGGTGGTGAAGCTCGGTTAAAATCTTTACAGTTATTAACTCCATGTTGCCCGTCACATATTGGGCAATGTGTGTTCCAGTTTCCATTCTGTCGATCGGTGCTCACATGTAACATCCGACGTTTTGGTTCCTTTACCTCGACATCAATAATCGTGCAAACGACGTTTGCGAGTTCACTCAACCAATTGCTGGAGTGTACGATCGTCGGGTAAGTATTCAATGTTGCGGCAAATCTGGCCCATTCCACTCTTCTGCCCGTTGGCAGCTTGGTGACCAGTTCCTCAATTAGTGTGGGGTTTCCCAAATGCTGTTCTCCATTAGGGATTGACCGAAGAAAGGCTGCGAGATTACTCACACGTGTAGCGAATGGAATGATTTTCGTCAACTGATGCTTCTGAATCTGTTGCACCTCGCGTACGCTTTGAAGTTGGCTTCGTATGAGCTGCTCCGGGCGTCCATACCTAAAGCGTAGTTGCTCGAGCACAGCGTTCACGTTGCTTGGGTGGATGAGCAGTGACTTGACAGTGTCCCGTGCTTCACCCTTTAACGCCTTCAACAATCGTAAATTGTTTTCCAAATCCGTACAGCCGTATACTGCAGTTGTTTCCGTATATGCGTGGAAGAATATGGGCCAATCCTCAGGCTGACCTCCAAACTCAGGAAGATCAGGTAATTTGCGTGTCGTTCTCATCGTCGACGTCGAAGATCCGCACATTACAGATGATGGCGTAGGCACCATATTGGCATCCCTTGGGCTCAAGTGCGCTGAAGCACATCCAATAGCTGTGTGCTCCATTCCATATTGCCTTGCGTAGCTCATGGTCACATAACAGTTTGATGCTGGCTGCAATAATCCGCTTATTGGTGTAGACGACGCGCCAAAATATGGCGGTAAAGTTCCACTCAAAGATGTCGACAGTATTCCGTTAGTTTGAGTCTGCATATTTCCACTCAAACATGTCGAAACAATTCCGTTGCCTTGCAGCGGCAAGTCTCCACTCAAATTCAACTGTGAATTTCCACTCAATGTTGGCGCCATAATGCACGCGATTTGCAACGGTTGATTTGCACTCACAGCTAACGCCAAATTTCCACTCAAAGATGGCGGCAGCGTGCTAGCTGCACTGCTCACTCCAACGTTGCTGCGTGCAACAGGATCACTTGCCTGATTCACTGTTGCACGCTGTAGCTCCTTCTCCAAAGTGGCGATCCTCTCCATCAGTCTCGCAACTTGGGTATCACCTTTGTCTGCTTTTCCAGCCTCGTTGCCGGGTTGTGCGAACTTCTCTTGCATCACCGTCTTTGCGATGGAACTTCCAGTGGCAGCGTGCACGGCTGAACCTCCAGATATTGTGCTGGGTGCGTGCTGCTGCTGCTCATTGCCATCGTCAACCTTCATCCCAGACAACTCTCTAACTGGGGTCGAAGCTCTTGGCCTGTGTTGCGCGGTGGTCAGTTTCAGCACACACACTGCAGTTAAATTAGCTGCACCACGTCAGTCTCCAGCGCAAGTTGTCCTTGCAGACTCCAAGGAGGGAAGTTGCTTGGAATCCTTAAGCTGATGAAAGCCTATCGATTTACTCAAACGCATTTATGAGCAATGATAATGAGGATTTTATTCTGTAATAAAATTTAACTTAGTACAATTCAACATTTCTAGCTTAATTCTTACCGCAGTGACTGCTTCCCATCCCGCGTACAAACAACAAGTCATTCAAAATTCCAATACAATTTCTTAAGTATAAATAAGTGAGACCAGCACAGCAGGGATTACAAAATACATAAATGCATATTCCAATACTTAACATAAACTATCGATACTAAATACATTACGTTACTAATCGAAACTAATTCGTTCCGCGACATTAATTATTTATCAATATAATTGTTTATATATTCAAATGTAGAAAGTATTAATGTTTAACATATTATATAAGTTAAATATTATATATAACTTGCGATTATTATCAATTAGCCACAGTCACAAGAAAAACACAGCCGATACCGTTGCATTCAAGCGCTCACACATTCAAGCGCACCGACAGAAGTCAACTCGCGCGAATTACCAGTCCGCTCCTTGTAGTGGGCGTTGTATCGATTAAAAGTTGATGTTAAAAGTTGATATTCACATTTATTTGTACGTTTGATAAAATAAAGACAACTGCTTAAGACCAATTTTGAAATACAATTTATTTATTTTTGGTTTAAGGAAACCTTTTCAGATGCTTCGAAACTTATAATAAAGAACAAAGTATATAAGATTGTGTGGGTGCTTATTTATATATGCCTTAAACCGACGAGTCTGCTCACCGCCGGATGTGGAGTCCCATATTCGAATATTGTTTACATTTAAGTCTGAAGTATGCTGCGGCGGTGGTTTATGTTTGGGCTAGGCGATAATGTATAACATAATGCATATAAGTTAAGGCCAGACTTTCCGAAACATATGTTCCATACTCTGCACATCATCGGTGCCGACGCACCTAAATTTCACTTAAACAACACTCGCCCTGCATCAGCATAATTGCAACCTGACTCCTTGGGATCGACGACCAGCTCTACACACCAACACATAACCATCGCCACGTGCGCTGTAACATATTTCCGTGGGACAAACGATGAGCGCTTTACGATATTCGATTCCTAAAGCGACAACGGCAAAGTGACAACGGCATCAGCGACGCCAACAGCAGCGATGCCAGCAGCAGCAGCGGTCACTAGGCTAATTTAAGATTGTTTAAGTTTTAGTTCTTAATCAGAATCATAATAAAACAGTTGTGATTTTTTTAATTAAAATCCCAACGATCTTATTAATTGGCGCCCGGGCAGGATCTCGTTCATCGCGTCGCACAAATTACCTCAAGTAGCTAAGTTCCTATCGTGAAAGTGCCTTAAGTAGCCACTAGTTAGCAACCGCGGGTAATAGTGACAAAACGAAAAAACCGATACCGCGATAATAGAACGAGTTCAACTACCGCTGATGATCCTGTAGTGTCCGTCCGCACAATACCACGTACCCGTGTCACCCAGGAGCCCCATAAGTCCGTTGTCGCTTTGCCACAGGATATATAGGATCAATCCAGAGGACCAGCCGGGGAGATTCACCGGATGTATTTCTTACTGCAAGCTTAGTGTTATGTTATAGAAAAATAAGAAAAAATAAGTGAAACAAAACAAAACAAAAGCAAATTAAAATTTAAGAAAACAAATTAAAGGCAAAAGCCACACCAAATAAAAGAAAGTCAACGATTTTAAAATATCAATCCTAGCTTAAGTGATATTCAACTAAGTCAACCAAAAGCAAATTTAAGTCCAATCATCATTAAAAACATAAAAGTAAAAAACAGTGATAGCAAAACGTAAAACTTTAAAAAATAAAACACTGCAACTGCAACAAGAACACACGCATAGGTAGTATTTAGTTAAGTTAGCCATAGACAGAAAAGTAGTAGGCGAAGCGGAGACAGTGTTAGATTCGTACAACACCCCGATGAACCGAAAAGCTATTTCCAAATGCTTGGCAGAACAATACGCCGATAAACGAGATCTAAGGACTCTTGAGTATCAGTTGTACTCGTTAACAAAATGTCGATTGTCCATCATCGAATTCTGTCAAGCAGCTTACCACCAACTATCCTCGATACTCAATCAAGTTGGTGTACAGGAGGACTCACCTGAATCCATAATGGCTTTGACAAACAGTTACAGAGGCAAATCTCTTAATACTTTTGTACGAGGTATTAATGGAGACTTGCCACGTCTTTTGGCTGTAAAAGAACCAAGGGACCTTAGTCATGCATTGCATCTATGCAACCTGCTTGACAACCAAGACCATAAAAATGCTTTCTTACCAAAGGTAAGCCAACTACCAACACCTGTCCCACCTAGACAGTTTTCAAGCCAGTGTCCCACTAGGAACACAACTATGAGACCAATGCAAAATAATACCCAGGGTCAATGGAAAAATTTCGATCCAAGACTCTATTACGAATCACGTCCAGTGATTTATCGGCACGTCACACCTTCACCACCAGCTAACCAAGTCAGACCAGTTTGTCAACCAGTACAACAATATTTCATGCCACAACAATTTTCTGTACCCAGACAGGCGTACGTAGCGCCCACTAGTCCCCAAACCAGAGCCAAGACCCGCTCCAATAGAAGTCGATAGTTCTATACGATCCGGCAGGATTAACTGTATAAACCGGCCACAGGCAAACGATTTCGCAGGCAAGCACCCACCTCCATTAACTGGACTGCCTCCAAAGATAAATGCAGGTGAACCATTAGAACAAATCCGAGAAGAGCAACTCAACTCCAATGTTCATGCTGAACAAGATGCGACTGCGTATCCGGACTCATAAGCATATTGCGTAGACGAGCAGAATTATTATACCGTTATGGAAGCAGAAGGCTTCTCAGCCCCACATGACAATACGGAACAACCACAATACAATGACTCCGAGATAGTAGTAACAGATTTGTCAGATGTCAATTTTTTTAGCATGAACCGTTTCTCCCTACCGTATTTTCAATGTAGAAAGAGGGACGGAAAACAACTTAATTTTCGAATAGATACTGGTTCCAACCAAAACTACATTCAAACCCCGTTGATAGAAAACCCCATACAAAGAAACCTTTTTCGTGAACTCTGTAGGGAGTCAAATAGCTATCACGCACTAGACTTTCCTAAATCTCTTCGGTTTTCACAATATTCCGATCAGATTTTTCACTATTCCAACACTAACAACTTTTCATGGCATCTTAGGCAATGATACTATGAAAAAAATTAACGTTGTTATCGACATCAGGAATGACATTTTAAAAATAAATGGCTACAAACATTTCCGAATAAAAAAACTGACATCTCAATCTGCTAATAAAATCCTGTGTAGAAAAATTTGCGATCGGACGGTAAATAGCGAAGATATTAAAATAATAAGTTAAGTTCTTAAATTGTGTGAGGGTTGGCAGTAATCATAAATAAATGGCATTAATCGTAAATTAATGCTGTTGACAAAACTGAAATTTGGCAAATAAACGTCGCATGGCTCCTGTGGCGTAGCGTACTGAGTCGTTGAATTGATTTTATACTATCGCGCAGGTCGCAGGTTCAAATCCTATATCGGGCAGATGGTTTTTTATTTACTATATATATTAGATGTGTTAAATTGCCATGTTTTATTAATGGTTATATTGACATAAATATTAACATTTGATTTTAATATAAATTTTGTAATTCTTTTCTCAATAAGAGTACTACAATAAATAATATTGCAATATATCAGGTATCAGCAAATGGTATGGTGGCTCAAAGTGTAGAGTCTTCATCCTTTGGATTTTTCTTTTGTCATCGGGTCGCGGGTTCAATTCCCTTCCGCGCCAACTTTTTTTTTGTAAATTTAGCTGATTTTAGATATTTGTCGGGTTCATATTCCAGCATGGTCGTATAGTTTTTTAAATTTAAATTATTGTTTGTTTATGTTATATTTACATATTATATTTTATTAATATTAAAATATTATATGAACATGTTATATTAACATTCAATGTTAATGTTATTTTATGTTATTGTTATAGTAACGTTCAATATCATTGTAAAATTAAAAATATTTTTAGACCCCTACTTGACCTATATTGCAAGCAGATCATGTTTGTTTTTTTTTTGGGACGGGCCACTATATCATATAGCTCCCATAGGACCGATTGATCGAAAATCAAGCTTTAGTATGAAAGCCTTTTTGTTTTTTGAGATATAACAACCAATATTACAGAATAAGTATGTCGTCTACATACTGACCAAAGTTGGTTGAAATCGGTTAACTGTATAACATAGCTGTCATAGGAAAGATCGATTGAAAATCAAGTTTTAGTATGAAAATCTTTATTTTGAGATATGTTAACCAAACTGACAGCATCTGCTTCTGGGTTGATTTTATATATACTGACCAAATTTGTTTGAAACCGGTCCACTATATATAATATAGCTGTCATAGAAACGATCGATCAAAATTCAAGAATTAATATGAAAAACTTATTTGCTTTGTGAGAAATTTTATCGAAACTGACAGCATAAGCATCGGAGCTAGTCTTATATATCTTGAACTAAGTTTATTCAAATCGGAAAACTGTATAATATAGCCGTCATTGGAACAATTAGTCGAAAATTTAATACAGAACACTGCAAGCGAATCTAAGTGCCTAGGTTCTGGGTATCCCACAGTCGATTAAACAAAATATTTTTTCATATTAAGTACGGGGTCTCCGACAGTCGCGTGTGCACGACGGCGGAGCCCCTTTTTTTTTTTTTAACTCAATTCTTAAGATATTTCGAAAAGATTTGCTTTTGAAAAAAATCCTCCAAGAATTTCGAAATTCTTTAAATGCCATAGATACAATTTTTCCGTGCATATTTTCGAATTCATTTAAGTCGACTGCTATAAATTAATTTTCAATTTCAACAAAATTATTAATTTAAGGTATGGGCTATATACTGGAGTGCCATAGAAATCGATACCAACCGAAAATCCTCAAAAAATGTATGGTATTTTGGGAGCTTTTCGGTTGGTTTCGACTTCTGTGGCGCCCTTGATAATAGATAAATTCATTCAAAATTTATTTAATGCTGTTTTTTTTAACATTTTTTTAGTAATTTAATTCCAGAAATTTTAAATTTGATCCAATCTCTCTCCAATTTCTTTGGCATTTGAAAAATAGTTTGATGGGTTTCAGGAACACATACTTCTGGGTTGACTTTAGAGATTTATATAGCACATGTGAATATTCGCATTACCAATACATCCTCGTAGTCATATTAGCCTTCGCGAAAGTTTCACAAACTTAAAAAGGTAACTATTTTTATGGAAGACAGAATTTTAGTCATTATACAGGCATGTTGCTTACAGGTTGCTTTCAAAAGTCAAAACTATTGATTATTAATTTTTAATTGTAATAAAGTGTCAAAAGATTCATTTAACATTTTTCATTTCCAAATATACTAATATTTAAAAAAAGTTTTAATATTTGAAATGAATTTTTGGCAATTGATTTTTGTGTATTTGCAAATATGTCTGAAAATTGAAGATTTGACTTTTCTGTTTCTTTTATATACTTGAATACATGAATAGTATCACAGTGGGAACTCATGCTCAACACCAATCAAGCAATGAAATATGTAGAGTTTAAAATTTTTTTTTCTATTTGATGTGATGTAATACAACTCTGGGTGGATTTTGGAA